>BJKM01000967.1:0-141327 GCA_015082035.1 Chaenogobius annularis | reverse complement strand
ATTTATTCATTTCTGATTGATATATAGCGTTTTTATTGCTAGAACTACAAGTCCCACAGTCCTTTACAGCAGCCCCTTCCCCTCGCTGCTCAGTGTTGCTGTGCTGCTGGAGCAAGTGCTGAGGGCTGAGAAGTGCCACTTTACAGACTTAAGCAGAAGTCTGAGCGGGGAAAGAGACCTGTAGGAAACACGTGGAAGAAAGAAAGGCGGATGTTAGAGCTGTGCTAAAAGCGGCGCTAATGTGGAAAACAAACCTCTGCTGATGATGCTCTGTGTGGAGAACATCCAAACCAGTGCAAACCTGGACAGATCAGGAGCCACAGGTAAAAACATAGGTCCGAGTGCAATAAAGTCTGAACATGACAGAGTGACGTCACTGCAGTGAGCTCTGACTGTGTCCACTACATGAGACTGTGACACAAACACAATGACCTCCTTTCATTCTCTACATGAAGAGTTTGTCACTTAGATCAGCTCAAACTATAAGAATAGTGAGCTCATATTGAGTTTGAGCCCGACAGGTCTGTGATATCAACATTTCATATCAGAGGTCCATGTTCCTGTTCCCTGCTGCTGCATGAATATGGACTGTCTTTCCCAGTGTCCACAGAGAACTATTACTAGGCTATTATAAAATCTATTTATTTCTTATATTTTTATTGTTTTTATGTTTTACTTTTTTTTGCAAAATGGCACAGCTGAGAATGAACTTTTGCAAAAACAGGCACACACATTCACAATCATGCACCCTTGAAACTGTGCTTTCAGTGTTTTTAGTGCCATTGACTTCCACACTAACAGTCGTTTGTGTCACAGAGAAGCCGTGTCCTGACGAGGTGCAGGTGAAGCAGATGGACAGCAGCACGCTGCTTGTCCTCATTAACAGTGAGTCCCTTTACTCTATAGCACTTATGCTCTGTCCAATCATTTCTCCTTTATCTCTCACAAGTAATCATCTCCTCCTCTTCTCAGAGTCAGTTTACATTGTCGGCCTGGAGGGGGAGCTGAAGAGTCAGATTGGCTTTTCAGAGGAGGTGGAGTCTGTTGGTGAGCGCACATGTGTACACACCATGGATGTATTATATTAACTGGATAGGGTATTGCCAGCCCAAACATGTCGCTAGTGGCCCCAGTGGCCAGTCCATTCAGAATCAGAATCAGAATCAGAAAGAGTTTATTGCCATTGTCAATGAACAAAATTCACAAACATAGGAACTTGTCTCGGCCTTAAGGTGCAACATAAAACACTGAGTAATAATAAAACAACATATATTCAATCCAAAAGGCATGTATTAAGAAGCAATTTAAAATTACTGTACAATAAAAATTAAAAAAGGCATTACAATGTACACAAGAGTTACAGTTAGATTTACAGTTGTAATGCAGAAAGTGACAGTGCAGTGAGTGATGAAGAGTTGCAGTTAAAGTGGCAGGTGTTTTGAAGTGTTCATGAGTCCAAGCAGAGGGAAAGAAACTATTCTTGTGGCGGGAGGTTCTGGTCCGGATGGACCGTAGCCTCCTGCCTGAGGGGAGTGGTTCAAACAGACCATGTCCAGGGTGAGAAGGGTCAGCTCTGATCAGACCTGCTCGTCCCAGAGCCCTGGAGACGTACAGGTCCTGCAGAGATGGATTGGTACTGCAGCGAAAAAAAATGTGCCGTCCAGAAAGCTTTTTTTCCCCAGAGCGCAATGTAACGAAAAAACAATTCTTCAGTTGTATTTAGTTGTCTTTAAAACGCATTTTAAGCCGTTAGCGTCGGCTACGCTCTAGCACGCCGCTCTAGCCCAGCTTGTGAGTGTAGGTGAAGTGAACGAGCCAAAGTGCCATGAACGAGCCGCAGGTGTAAAACTGTGGATCCATAAGTTTAATAACAGACCAAATCATGGAACTAATGGCCTGAGGGCCGTGGAGCTGAGGGCCGTGGAGCTGAGGGGCGTGGGCCTGAGGGGCGTGGAGCTGAGGGCAGCTGAGGGCCGTGGGCCTGACGCCCTTGGAGCTGAGGGCCGTGGAGCTGAGGGCACAACAGCATTAGGCCAGACCCTGAGCTAGACTTCAAGGTAAACCCGATATTTGAATAGATCCACGGGTGAACTTGCTTGATGTTATGCTAACGCAGTGACCGCGGGCTCGCTCCTCGCTCCGTGCGCGCCATGGATCTACTAAAATAGCACCTTTTATCAGGTCATTCACTTTTTTCCGATTCAAAATCCTTTAGTTTACTTAAAACCATTTTCTTTAGATTTCCCTTTATCTTGCACTGGCCTCTGCGCAGCTCGAGGAACTCTCGCACTGATTGTGATTGGTCTACGTAACTTCCGGGCCGCAGTGTCCAAAATGCTAAAGGCTCACTGGCAGCTGCCATTGACTTGAATGGGCCGCCATCTTGAGCCCGGGGGGCTTGGTACACACTAACAGGCTCACCTGCTGGGTGCTGACATGAGCCTGTTGTGTGCAGTGTCTTTGGGCGAGTCGTTGCTGGCGGTGTGGCACCACGGCTGGCAGAGGAGAGGACTTGACAGCAGTGACATACTCCAGGAGATCACTGACTACAAGAAGAGCTACTACTTACTGCCTTCTGACAGGTACCGCCACAGCACCACGAGTGAAGCTCCAATGTTCACAGTGTTCTTCTCATAAATGTCAGGAAGAATGAGTGTCTCTGTGCTCACAGGCTGGTGCTGTTAGAGACTCGGCGGCTTGAAGAGCACCTGTCCAATCTCTACCTCCTGGAGGATGCTGACCACTTCATCCTGCTGCCCTGATGCCATGTGATGGAGACTTGGCTCGGTTCGGACTCTGGGCATTTAGAGAAATGTTCTAAAAGGGCACAAATGTAAAGCTTTAAAATATAGAGAGGAACTGTGGTTGTGTCCATCATTACAGCATCAAATCACTGACTTCATCTGACTAAAGACAAACCTGTCCAAGTTCAGTGAAGTCTGCGCTGAGGACCATTTCAGTGGACTGTGCTTGAGTGTATTTGCACACTAGAGGGCGGTGTTGTGGTATTTCCATCTGAACTACTGATTTTGCAATTCTTTGCAACGAAATGTGATAATAGGTCAAATAAAACATTACAAAGCAATGAAAACATAAGGTGATGATATATTTGTTCATTTGTATGTTGTTTTTTTCAAACTAAATAACTTTTTAGAGCCTAGATCCGTAGGCGATGTTATTTGTCTGTGATAATAACATACACTTGGTGTTAGTCAGAGGTTGCAGAGTATCCAAACTAAAGTCAAAGTAAAAAGTAGTGGTCCAAGAAATGACTCAAGTAAAAGTAAATGCAAGGGTAGCTGTCTGGACATAAAATGAGATTTATAATTTTAAGTTAATTTAATAAAAGATATTGATAACGCTGAAAATCTGGTACTTTCGGCATTAAGGACAGACAAACACACAAACATTGAAAACCCCATTACTCAAGTAAGAGTAGGCTACAATTTCTTCTAAAAGTGACTCAAGTAGCGTAAATGTAACTGAGTAAATGTAGTCTCGGGAGTAGGCTACTGCCCATCTCTGCAATCAGTAACCTACAGATTTATGAAATACACAAATCCTCTTTCATGCTCCACATGTGAATACGGCACGTAGGATGACGCAGTGACGCATTCCGGTCCGCGGTTACGCACAGTGTGTGTGATGACTGCGCGGAGGCTGCGCTGAGGCTGAGGCTGCGCGGCGCAGAGGAGGATGCTGACTCCGGGACACAGACGCTTCATCCCCGGGTTGGTTGTTCGGCGGCGGCATGACAAAGATGCGCTGTGGAGGAGCGCTCGTGGACGTCAGCCCAGCTGAGCACGCCACTCTCATCTGCTTTTGCCATTTGTTTTTCTATCATTTCCAGGTCACATCTCGGTTTCCTGTGCAGCTTGTTTGTAGCTGCTAAAAATGGCCGGAGATGGCGGCTCACTGAAGGATATCAATGAGATTAAATCGCAGTTCCGCACCAGAGAGGGCTTCTACAAACTGCTCACCCTCTCCGACTCTCAGCAGCGAGGAGGCCTGGCCCGGGGCGCGTCTGTGGGAACCACGCTGGGGCCGGTGGCGGGGCCTGGGGCCATCCCAGGCGGAGGGGTCGGGTTGTTGCAGGGGCCAGGGGCCGCCACGTCCTCCTCAAACGCCGGGACGAACTCGTCACCGACGGGCTTCCTGCCTCCTGTCCGTGTATCCATGGTCAAACTGCAGCCCGAGGACCCGGGCGAGGAGTCCGAGCGCGTGTGCTTCAACATCGGCCGCGAGCTCTACTTCTACACGTACACGAATATCAAGAAGGTGAGCAGAGCCTGCACGGGTCTGTTAGCCTGGTGGTGCATCTTCCCTCGGTGCAGACTTTTGGGGGTGTGATGATACAGCAGCAGAACAGAGGGCATCAGCTGAGCCCTTGAATGTTCTGAAATGTACCCCTCAAATAGAAAATGCAAGCGTATTGTTGTCTCAAATATTATATTATATTAATATACTATTTTAGTGTCTGAACAGCCTGAAACGATGTCGCTCTAATACACGTAGTGATGCTAAATGTTGAGGGAAGGACCAGGCCTTCTGACACTGTCACATGTGTGTCTTCTCTAGGCTATAGACCTGAGCAAGCCCATCGACAAGCGCATTTACAAAGGCACGCAGCCCACATGCCACGATTTCAACCAATACTCGGCCAGTGCAGACAGTGTGGCCCTCATTGTGGGCTTCTCTGCAGGACAGGTGCAGTACTTGGATCCAATCAAGAAGGAGACCAGCAAACTCTTCAATGAGGAGGTACTTGTCTGCGGCAGCGCCACTGCACACACAATGTGGGAGTGTTGATCCAATGTATGTGTCGCTATTCTTCTATTTCCAATACTATATAATCATAATCATCAACATAACAATGGATGGTGTGTGGCCCAGTGGTGGAGTGGTTGAAGCAGTAACACTTTTGCCAGACTCAATAGCACATACATCTGGTAATCAGTTTGATTCTACCTCTGACAATTTGATGCATGTCCTCCCTGCTCTCACCAATTTCCCACTCCACTGTCCTGTGTGATAAAGCCTGCCCAAACAATCCTAAAACAATAAAAAAAATAAAAAATAACAATGGATGAAACTGAATGAAGTTTAACAAATGAGACAGCTCCACCAGTGTCCATCAGGGGCGTTCCCGGCTCACAGTGCTGCATGGCGGGCTCTAGTCCACATCTGGACATTTGTGGCCCCATCCGGCCCTCCTCCCCCCAGGGATCATATGTGTTTTACTCTTAGTTTCTCTTATTTTTAACTGTCTTGGCGCTGTAACATGTGTCTGCACTTGTGTCCTGAATAAAGATAACATGAAATGAATGAATAATAGATTCAGTCGCCAGTATTTTACAGAAAAGTGCTTATATTGATAAGATTTTTTTACACCAATCATCGCGGGCCGGCCCTCCGCCACTCGCCTGGATTCCAATATGGCCCTTGGAGGAAAAATAACTGCCCACCCCTGTAGTCAGTTTGGTGACGTAGGCGAGGGGGCCCCAAAAGCTGGCCCTGAAGCATTGGACTCTTCAGTACTGTGTTTGTGTGGAGAGCTCTCTGCGGTTTAGGGGACTGATGTGTGCGCACTTGTGCGCTCGTGTGAGTGCGTACATCGGGGCACATCAGGGCAGTCTGCACCATGGGTATCTATGTCTTTCCATGGCTTTTTTATCAATATCAATATCAAGGTTTAATTCTAAAGTACACTTACAACTTTAAAAGCCCAAAGTGCCTGTTCAACAAAGTACAATAATACATATATACATTCATTTTTTTATTTTTTTTTCTACTGCTTGTTCCCGTTAGGGGTCACGGGTGACTGGAGCCTATCCCAAGTTAACAAAACAATGACTCAGTTCGTGTTTAAAAGGCCAGAGAGAAAAGGTGGATTTTTAATAAGGATTTAAAACTGTGCTAGTGTCTCAGCAGCTCGAACATGCAGCTCTAACATGCAGCTCTAACATGCAGAGGCTGTTCCAGAGCCTGGGCCCCGCCACAGGAGAAAGCTCGCGTACCTGATCATTTACATGATCAGGTACTGCTTTAAGATTGCATTTAAATCCTGGCGATAATATCCTGGTTATAAAAAACACAAACACAGAAAACCTTCGAGCAACAAGTCAACGGTATGACAAATTATGAAATGATGTGGTGACACAAACACATAGCATTCCCTGACTCAGATAAAGGGAGAGACAGCTTTGATGACTTTTGTTAGGAGTGATTGTGCTGCTGTCTATTCACTGTCCTCTTCTCTTACAGAGGCTGATAGACAAATCCAAGGTGACATGTCTCAAGTGGCTTCCCAAGTCGGACAATCTGTTCCTGGCGTCCCATGCCAGTGGTCACCTCTACCTCTACAATGTGGATCACTTGTGTGGCACAACCCTGCCCCAGTACTCTCTGCTGAGACAAGGCGAGGGCTTTGCAGTCTACGCCTGCAAGTCCAAGACTCCACGTAACCCCCTGCTGCGCTGGGCTGTGGGGGAGGGAGGGCTGAACGAGTTTGCCTTCTCCCCTGATGGCGTGCACGTGGCCTGCGTGGGGCAGGACGGCTGCTTGCGCGTCTTCCACTTTGACTCCATGGAGCTACAGGGTGTGATGAAGAGCTATTTCGGGGGCCTGCTCTGCGTGTCCTGGAGTCCCGACGGCAAGTACTTGGCTACGGGCGGCGAGGACGACCTGGTGACTGTGTGGTCCTTTGCAGAGAGCCGCGTTGTGGCACGGGGCCACGGACATAAGTCCTGGGTCAATGTGGTGGCATTTGACCCATTTACTACATCCCTGGAAGATGAGGAACCCATGGAGCTCAGTGGCAGTGAGGAGGACCTCCACCAGGGAACACCCAACAACTCCACGCACTTTGGACGTGTCCGCACCAGCAGCACGCTGTCACACTTGTCCCGCCACAGCTCTAAAGGAGGGAAATCAGCCTCTGTCACCTACCGCTTTGGCTCGGTGGGACAGGACACTCAGTTCTGTCTGTGGGACCTGACAGACGACGTCCTGTACCCGCGCCTGCCCCTGTCCCGCGCTTTCACCAACACCTTTGGTCCGTCGCTGTCCAACTCGGGTAGCGGTTTGGTCAACAGCATTTCTACAGGGGGCGGCACCGGGGCCGTGGAGGGTCATCACCACCCGCCAAACACCAACCCCCCCACCCTGCCCCTGCCGCGATCTCTGTCCCGCTCCAACTCTCTGCCCCATCCTGCAGTGGCCAATGCTTCCAAGAGCCAGGCAAGCTCTGAGGGCAGCGTGTGTGGCAGCGGCAGTGGGAGTGGGGCCACGAACACCACCGCTTTCAGCATCGGACGCTTTGCAACACTGTCCTTACAAGAGCGCAAGTCTGACAAGTCCAACGTGGAGAAGGAGCATAAGCGCTACCATAGCCTTGGCAACATCAGCAAGAGCAACGACAAGATCAACGTGGCCCCCAGAAGCCACCGGCTGGATGCTGCCAAGGTCCTGGGAACCACCTTGTGCCCCCGTATGCATGAGGTGCCCCTGCTGGAGCCTCTGGTGTGTAAGAAGATCGCCCATGAGAGACTGACCGTACTCGTCTTCATGGACGACTGCATCATCACAGCATGTCAGGAAGGACTCATCTGCACATGGGCCCGGCCCGGGAAGACGGTACGTCCTCTCAGGACAGAGATGACAGAGAGTCCACTCAGGACAGAGAGGACTGAGAGTCGACTCAGGACAAAGAGTACTCAGGACAGAGGACAGAGAGGACAGTGATTCCACTCAGGACAGAGAGGACAGAGGTTCCACTCAGGACAGAGAGGATAGGGAGTCCACTCAGGACAGAGAACAGAGCGGCCACTCAGGACAGAGAGGCTACTGAGGAGAGAGGGCAGAGTCTACCCAGGACAGAGTAGATAGAGAGTCCACTCAGGACAGACAGGACAGAGAGTCTACTCCGGACAGAGAGGACAGAGAGTGTACTCAGGACAGAGAGGCCACTCAGGACAGTGGCACAGGACAGAGTCCACTCAGGACAGAGACACAGGACAGAGAATCTACTCAGGACAGAGGACAGAGAGGACAGGGATTCCACTCAGGACAGAGAGGACAGAGAGTCCACTCAGGTAAGAGAGGACAGAGAGTCTACTCAGGACAGAGAGTCTACTCAGAACAGAGAGGGAACAGAGTCCACTCAGGACAGAGGACAGAGAGGACAGGGAATCCACTCAGGACAGAGAGGACAGAGAGCTCACTCATGACAGAGAGTCTACTCAGGACAGAGAGGACAGAGAGTCTACTCGGGACAGAGACACAGGACAGAGAGTCTACTCAGGACAGAGAGGACAGAGAATCTGCTTAGGACAGAGAGGACAGAGAGTCCAGTCATGACAGAGAGGTCAGAGATTCTACTCAGGACAGAAATTCGAGTCAGGACAGAGAAAACAGCGAGTCCACTCAGGACAGCGAGGGCAGAAAGTCCACTCAGAACAGAGAGTACCGTCTGGACAGGAACACAGGACAGAGTCTACTCAGGACAGAGAGGACAGAGAGTCCAGTCACTACAGAGAGGACGGAGCGGCCAGGCAGGACAGAGGGCAGAGAGTCCACTCAGGAAAGAGAGAAAGGGAGTCCAACCAGGACAGAGAGCATAGAGAGTCCACTCAGGGCAGAGTACAGAGACGATAGGGAGTCCACTCAGGACAGAGAACAGAGCAGCAACTCAGGACAGAGAGGCTACTGGGGGAAAGAGAGGGCAGAGAGTCTACCCAGGACAGAGAAGATAGAGTCCACTCAGGGTCAGACATGACAGAGAGTCTACTCAGGACGGAGAGGACAGAGAGTGTACTCAGGACAGAGAGGCCACTCAGGACAGTGGCACAGGACAGAGTCCACTCAGGACAGAGACACAGGACAGAGAGTCTACTCAGGACAGAGGACAGAGAGGACAGGGATTCCACTCAGGACAGAGAGGACAGAGAGTCCACTCAGGTAAGAGAGGACAGAGAGTCTACTCAGGACAGAGAGTCTACTCAGGACAGGGGACAGAGAGTGTACTCAGGACAGAGAGGCCACTCAGGACAGTGGCACAGGACAGAGTCCACTCAGGACAGAGACCCAGGACAGAGAGTCCACTCAGGACAGAGAGTCCACTCAGGTAAGAGAGGGCAGAGGTCTACTCAGGACAGAGAGTCTACTCAGGACAGAGAGTCTACTCAGGACAGAGGACAGAGTGGACAGTGATTCCACTCATGACAGAGAGGACAGAGAGTCTACTCAGGACAGAAAATCCACTCAGGACAGAGAAATCAGCAGGTCCACAAAGGACAGAAGGGGCAGAGTACCGTCAGGACAGGAAGACAGGACAGAGTTATATTCAGGACAGAGAGGACAGAGAGTCCAGTCACGACAGAGAGGACGGAGCGGCCAGGCAGGACAGAGAGGACACAGAGTCCACTCAGGACAGAGGACAGAGAGGACAGGGAAGCCACTCAGGACAGAGAGGACAGAGAGTTCACTGAGGGCAGAGGACAGAGAGGATAAGGAGTCTACTCAGGACATAGATCACAGAGAGTCTACTCAGGACAGAGAGTCCACTCAGGATAGAGAGTACAGAGAGGACAGAGAGCCCACTCAGGAAAGAGAGGACAGAGTCTACTCTGGACAAATAGTCTACTCTTGACAGAGAGGACACAGAGGACAGAGAATCCACTCAGGACAGAGAGGACAGAGAGTCCATTCAGGACAGAGAGGCAAAGCAAGGCAAGACAAGTTTATTTGTAGAGCACAATTTGTACACAAAGGCAATTCAAAGTGCTTCACACAACAGGAAAAAAAATGCATTAAAATCACAAAGACATGGCAGAAATCACAAAATCTTAATTTAAAAGTGCCATTTTCAGGCTCCGTCAAATAGTTCAAGACATAAAAGAGAAGAGTGCAAAGAAAAGCATTTCAGTCATATGCACAGCCAAACAAAACAGTTTTTAGTTTAGATTTGAACATTGCCAGAGTAGAACCTGTCTCACATCGTCAGGAAGACTGTTCCAGATTTTAGCTGGATAAAACTGAAACAGAGATTCCCATGTTTAATCCTGACTCTGGCACCAGCAGGAGGCCGGTCCCTGAGGTCCTCAGAGTCCGAGATGGTTCATATGGCACTAACATGTCCGAGATGTACTTTGGTGCTAGGCCATGGAGAGACTTGTATACAATCAGAGCTGCTTTGAAGTCTATTCTCTGAGCCACAGGGGGCAGTGCAGAGACCTGAGCACAGGACTAATGTGATCGTACTTCCTGGTTCTAGTCAGGACCCGAGCAGCAGCGTTCTGGATGTACTGCAGCTGTTTTACAGCTCGTTTGGAGAGGCCAGTGAGCAAGCCGTTGCAGTAGTCTAATCTACTAGAGACAAACGCATGGATAAGTCTCTCCAGGTCTGGTTTAGACACTATACTTTTGATTTTGGCAATGTTTTTTAGATGGTAAAAAGCTGCTGATGTGATTGATCTGACGTGGCTGTTAAAGTTCAAGTCTGAGTCCATTATTACCCCCAGATTTCTAACTTGATTTGTAGGTTTTAGAGCGAGACTCTGGAGGTGACAGTTAACACTTTCTCTTTGTTTCTGTGGGCCAAAGACGATGATTTCAGTCTTGTCTGAGTTCAGCTGGAGAAAGTTGTTTTGCATCCACACACTGATCTGTTGGATGCAGTGACAGAGTGAATCCACTGGTCCATATTCACCTGCCGTCAGTGAAACATAGATCTGAGTGTCGTCTGCATCATTGTGATAGGACACATTCTCGCTGCGTATCAACTGACCTAACGGCAGCATGTAGAGGTTGAACAAAAAGAGGTCACAAGATTGACCCTTGGGGCACCCCACAGGTCAGGGGCATCTGGTCTGAGACAATTTCCAATTTCAACAAAGTACTTCCTGTCTTCCAGATAGGACTTTAACCAGTTTAGGGCAGTGCCAGTGATGCCCACCCAGTCCTCTAGTCTCTGTAAGAGGGTCCCATGATCGACAGTGTCAAAAGCAGCACTCAGATCTAACAGAATTAAGACTGAGGCTTTGCCCGCGTCAGTGTTCAGGTGGATGTCATTTGTCACCTTTGACAACAGCAGTCTCAGTGCTGTGATGAGGTCTAAAACCTGACTGGAAAACATCAAATGAGTTGTTTATTAAGAGGAAATCAGTGAGCTGTTGGTAAACAACCTTTTCAAGGACTTTGCCCCAAAATGGCAGATTAGAGATGGGCCGGTAATGACTCAGTACTGCGGCATCAAGACTGCTCTTCTTCAGGAGAGGCTTTATGACTGCAGTTTTCAAATATATTTCGAATGTTCCAGATTGAAGCGACATGTTAACTATGTGAGTGAGTGGTGCTAACAAACTGTTCAGCACAGACTTTAGAAATCTGGAGGTCACACATGGAGGCAGCATGTAGATGAACTCAGGCTGGTGATGATCTCCTGGACAGTTTTGTCAGTTACAGGTGCAAAGTGAGTCAGCTCTAAGTGTGTAGGTGGTTTGAGGGTTATTTTTTTGCATTGTAGAATTGATAGCATTTTTAATGCCCTGAACTTTGTCATTAAAGAATAATGCAAACTCATTACACTTGGATGTGGAAATGAGTTCTAACGGCAGCTGAGCTGGAGGGTTTGTTCATCTGTTTCCTGTGGCAAACAGGACACGCCAGTTGTTACTGCAGCTTCCAATTATTTCAAAAAAAATATCCTTCCCTGGTTCTACATAAAATGAGGTTGTACATGTACAACTTCTCTCTGTAAATCTCTTTCTGAACCTGGAGCTTTGACTTGCGCCATTTTCGTTTGGCCCGGCGGCACTCCCTTTTCTGTGCCCTGACCGAATCATCATTTCTCCATGGCGCCTTCTGCTTATTTTTAACAATTTTAGCCTTCATAGGGGCAATGGTGTCGAGAACATTCAAAACACTAGATGTAACAGAGTTCAACAAATCATTTACATTAGAACATGAGACATTTTCAAAGTTTATCATTTCCATAAACAGTTTTCCCGTGCTGTCATTTATGTGTCTCCTCCGGACAACTGCAGGACCAGCTGGTGGTTTGGGAAAAAACAGATAGGTCAAAGAAGACACAGAAATGATCAGACAGAGCAACATCGACCACATTGACGTTTGAAATATTAACCCCTTTTGTAATTAGAAGATCTAGAGTGTTCCCTCTGCTGTGGGTGGGGCCACTCACGTGCCGAGTAAGACCGAAAGTTTCAAGGACAGCATGAAGCTCTTTAGCGTTTCTGTCACAGATATTATCAACATGAAACATGAACATTGAAAGCACCTGTTATGACCAAACCCATCCAAGTCTGTGCATACAACTGAAAGCATCTCAGTAAAATCATCAATCAAACATTTGCAGTGCTGAGGAGGCTTGTATAAAACAATGAAGAGAATGGATGGAGACTGTTTTAGCTCAATTTTAAAGGCTACGTACTCAAACATTGAAAACACCCCAAAGGACAACCTGTGGGTAACTATTTCATCTCGAACAAAAGCACACACACCTCCTCCCTTTTTGTTTTCTCGTGTTTCAGGTTCAAACTTAAAGTTGGGTGGAGCCAATTCTATTAGAACTAAAGTTTTTGTCAAGCCGAGAATGATTTGTTACATAAAGATCAGACATTTAGCACAGCGAGTTTCAGACTAGTTTCAGTGAGACTGGGCGTTATCTTTTTGCAGGGGATATGAATAAAATTTCTCAGATTGGGCAGTCTGACTCGCATTTTGTTTTCCTGTCTTTGTGACGTGACTACAGAAATAGCACTAAGGGATGCTATTTTTGCTGATGCTGAGAGCACAGAGAGACTCAGGACAGAGAAGACAGAGAGTCCAATCATGACAGAGAGGACAGAGAGTTCACTCAGGACATAGAGTCTACTCAGAACATAGAGGACAGAGAGTCCACTCAGGACAGAGAGGACAGAGAGTCTACTTATGACATAGAAGACAGAGAGTCTACTTAGGACATAGAAGACAGAGAGTCCACTCAGGACAGAAAGGAAAGAGAGTCCATTCAGGAAATAGGGTCCACTTAGGACAGAGAGTCCACTCTGATTCAGTACAGAGGACAGAGAGGACAGGGATCCACTCAGGACAGGGAACAGAGAGGACAGAAAGGACTGTGAGGACAAAGAGTTACAGAAGAGAGGTTTCTGCACTTGCAGGCTGTAATTCAGGTATAAGGAAAAAGGATTTAGAATTGTAACATTTTTCTTTCCTGAATTGCAGAATGTGACAGCACAAAATGGGGGCTCTCCAAGTGGGACAGTGGTATAGCTCCAGGACAAAATACCCTCCACAACTCCACAGAACTTTTTAGGACTCTCCAGAACGCTCCAGGACACTACAGAAGCCACAGTCCCCTGCATTGGAACCCACTGGAACCCACCGAAACACAACAAAAAGGGCAGATTATTGCACTTGGGCCAAAAACACTGACCACACTGGAAAATGTGGACTCGGCCGAGGCGGCACTTGTGTATTTGGTCATGTGATTCTGAGCGAGGAATTTATAGGTAAGGCAGAGGAGACTGTGAAGCCATGCCCACTCCCATCTTATTTATTTTAGAACTATGTAGTAATTTATATTGTAAATAGTCAAAGGACAGAGACATATCATGTATGTAAAAGAGGTCTTTGTGACAAGAAAGTGCAAAGTGTTGATATCTTATTGTAGGTGGCCCAGTGTGTGTGAGTGTGGCTGTGTTGCTGAAGGTGCTGCAGCTGTGGACCAGGAGCTTCTTCTCACTAGCTTCTCTTGCACGTTCAATGATCTTGCAGGGTTTTGCACATACAAATCCACAGTGCACAAAGGAGACACTGAAGCCACTAGAAGACGCACTCTCTTGACTCTTGACCTGTGATACGTGGTTCTGATGCACACCGCCATTTGGATTTATATTTTTGGTTGAAATTGATTTGGTTTTCATGTTCATTTCACTACCCAATTACAAAACAGTAAATAATATAGTCTAATCTTTTTGAGGAAAATGGCTGTAAAATACTTTTTGCAGAAACACTCAATAAAAGTTGTGTTTAGATCACTTCAGGGTAGAGAGTTGTGTAGGTCTGCAGAGACACCCCACACACACACACACACACACACACACACACAGCTACAACAACGCTACACTGTGGCGTCAACTGATTCTGAGGAGATTCCCCAGCAGCATGGGAAAATTTTCCTATGGGGACAATAAAGTCTACCTTAACTTTACCCTTAACAACAGTGCTGATGTGGATGAGCCTGTCTGTTTCTGTCTTTAGAAAATAGGGATCTCAAAAAAGATGATTCAATATTTAAATATGTTTAATGTTTAAATGAGTTTGGCAGATATGCTTCAGCTTGTTAAGGCTCATCCATGCTCTACGTTCCCAGACGCATTACGTCTACTGTTCGTCCTCATTTTTTTGTCTGTATGTGATCTGTAGCTCAAAGCCTATGGTTGCATAGCAAAAGATATGTACATGTGCTGACCACTGGGGACAGTAGTGAACACAGATCTGGACATGTTCTGACTGCTTGGGACAGTAGTGAACACAGCACAACAGTGGAAGCTTAACTTTTAAAAAGTGATTAGAATAAGCTGCCTAACAACCGAGTATAATCTTAGAGCTACATAAAAGTCTGCAATAGATGTTATAATGCTTGCTGCTCTTTTAAATGATGTCTCACGTCTGTGCTGATTACGAGATCGCCACTGCAGATTAGCGGCACCTCTCCAGTTATGCATCATTCTACTTTCTACTTTTAGATCAACCCCATACTTTCTCTATGCTGTAGCTGTAGTGCACCTTGTAAAAGGCCTGTCGGGACTTCCTGGATGATGTCTGCCTAGCTTAGTTGTGTCTGTCGGACTGCAATTGAATCCATTGGATTTATCCGTCTGTATTATGAGTTCATCTGGGCAGATTGGATATTTCTGCGTGGGAGCAGACGTATAATGAGCTTGGACACTTACTTTATAAAAATGTCTAAGAAACTTGACAAGAAGAACAATGCCACGAGAGCCAGCCTAGCAATACTACAGTACAGCTAAGCTAACTAGCCAAGATGCAGCGCCGGCCCCAACCTCGTCACCAACCAGGCTCCACTCCAGATGAGACCAGGAGCAAGATAGACCCAGTGATTATGGTGGCTTTGCAGGAGATAACTGATAACATTACAAAGGCAGAAGACAAAAAGATAGATGCGGCCCTCGCAGAAATGACTAATGGATTGGACAGCCGAGTTACATTAGCCGGAAATAAAATCTCATGTTTGAAATTCCAGAGGACACTGTAGAGAAAGATGTGGTCAAGTTTAGGAGGAGGCTTGAATCCCTGAATATGTAAAACTTCCATCAAAATCTGATCAAGTAAAATCTCGCCTGAGAGAGAAGAAAGTGGATTCTTCTGCTTTATCCCGCAACACTGAGGCTCAACCTACATAACATTTTTTTAGATGTATCTCATTGAAGAAGGCATCGGCATTCGCATGTACGCTGCCGGACCCCAGAGCAATTTTACATTTCCTCCGTGTTTTTCTCTTATTTCAATGGAAGGGACCTGGAATTTATTGGTGACATGCAAGTATTTGCCCAATGCGGGCCAGTGTGTTCCAACTTTAGTTTGTAAATTCTCAGAAAATGGTTTTACCCCCATCTTCTGATCCCTTTTTGGATCAGCCTGTGAGCTCTTTGCATGTTTTTGGCATGAGCTCTTTTTTTTTTTTCTTTTTTTTTTTTGCATTTTGTTTGTTCTATTGTGTTCTGTTGTTGTGGTTCCTGTGTTTGTGTGTCATGTTCGACCAGAGAGCTGTGTAACTAAAGCAGATTCACAAGAGTTATTTCAACATGGTTAATACAATGGTATCTAAAAAAATACCAACAGCATCTTTTAATGTTAATGGTATATTGGGTCCAACTAATCAGGAATCAGGGATTAGGATATATATTTATTGCCATTGTCAGTAAAAATTCACAACATCGGAACGAGATTTGATGACAGATGCGACATGACAGACATGCATAAGAGCATCAGCCACCCGGGCAGCTGCTGGGAACTTGAACTCTCGGAAAATTAAATACAGTTTCAGTCATAAGTATGACAATGATACACAATATACAACACATATTATGAATACGTTGCACGAGGTCACATGCGGAATTTTTCAGTGGAGGTTGGGGAGGGTAACAAACAAGAAATAGATAGGGGCAGTGCAGACGGTGAAGTGAAGGCCAAATTAATGTTATTTGTGCGTGTGTGTGTCTGTGTGTGTCTCGGTTCCACTGGCTATCCAGCTGGTCTCAAGGGAGAAGGAGCAGGGAGATTGGAACATAAGAGGGGGAAAAAAATACTTTTTAATACATTTCTTTGATCGGTAATTTGCCATATCAAATAGTCCAATCATTTCTGGTCGTCTGTGTAGCAACCTGTTTGTGCCAATGAGTTACTCCATCTTTCAAAAAGTTCTTGATATTGTCCCACAATCTGCTGCCCGTCTGTAGTCTGGACTGAGATGCTTTTGTCCAGTTCTACGAGCTGTGCCATACTGTACTCAAGTCTCTGTTCGAGTCTTTTCATCCTTTCACTCAATTTCACTCCTTTTTGTTGTTGTCAGACAGTATCTGGGTGAATTTTCCTGTCTTCCCAATTTTCCGATAGACCAAGGCGACCCCAAGCCCAATAAAAAGGACTCCCGCTATCATAAATCCAAATACGAATAGGTCTTCTACGTCTTCTACGAGCAAGGGCACGATGCGTAGGACCTGCCAGAGTCCCGTACGTACCCCGCCGCGTCTGTACCGTCGGGACAAGTGGCTTCTCCCGGAGCAGCTTTTCTTGGGGAAAAAACTTTATCCAATGCACTCAGAGACCAACCAATCAGATTAATTTTTCCAGAGATCAACAGGTTAGCACGCGAACCGTGAGTAGAGAAACATTTTTTACAAGACAAGGCAAAGTAACATGCAGTGCGGGAGCAGAAAGAAAACACGTCTACACTCGAGGAGGGCTGATATACATATAGATATTACAGTATATACCTACAAGAGAAACCCATTTAAGCAACATCAAAAAATAAAAAAAAATTTGGTTGTAGC
Source organism: Chaenogobius annularis (assembly GCA_015082035.1). Taxonomy (NCBI): domain Eukaryota; kingdom Metazoa; phylum Chordata; class Actinopteri; order Gobiiformes; family Gobiidae; genus Chaenogobius; species Chaenogobius annularis. The sequence goes on along the minus strand of BJKM01000967.1, from coordinate 124,231 downwards.
AGACCTTATTATTTCTCAAACATAAAATGGGAGTGGCCATATTGATCTCCTGCAGAATAGCCTTTGAACAGAGTTTTGAACACAAAGATAAACCACTGGAATTCAAAAAAACACCAAGACTTTGTAACAGCAGTAACCCTAACCCATTCTGATTTATTTTGAAGAGGAAAGAAGTATTTTTTTTAAAAAAATCCTTCAAAACAATTGAGGACTTTACTCAGAAAATTAGGCTCAAACAACATAAAAACACTGCTCCCTGGATAAATCCAGAAATAATCAAATTAATGAAGGGGCATGCCCAGGTTCTCAAATAAGCACTGAAAACCAAATCCACCCATGATAGAGGTCATTTTGAAATGCTAAGAAACAGAGTAGTAAGAATGCTAAGGAAAGTAAAAGCTTTTTTTTTTTCTCCACATAATCGACAAAGCAAATCAGAACTCAAAAACTATATGGAACAACTGGCCACCTCCCCCAATACTCTCTCAGTTCAGGAACAGGATGTTAAAATACTATTTCGGAAATCCAACCCCCGAAAAGCTGCTGGACCAGACGGTGTTTATCCCGCTAACCCTTAAGACACTGCGCAGGAGTGCAGTCCCCCGTCTTCACAGACATTTTTAACACCTCCCTGGAGTCATGCCATGTCCCAGCCTGCTTCAAGTCTGCCATCATTGTCCCTGTCCCCAAGAAGCCCCGGATCACTGGACTTAATGACTACAGGCCTGTGGCGCTGACGTCTGTAGTCATGAAGTCATTTGAGCGCCTGGTCTTTCCCCACCTCAAGTCCTTCACCTCCTCCCTGCTGGACCCCTGCAGTTCGCCTACAGAGCCAACAGGTCTGTAGACGCGCCATCAACCTGGCACTCCACTTCATCCTGCAGCATCTGGACTCCCCGGTAACCTACGCCAGGATCCTGTTCGTGGACTTCAGCTCTGCTTTCAACACCATCCTCCCTGCTCTGCTCCAGGACAAGCTCTCCCAGCTCAACGTGCCTGACTCCACCTGCAGGTGGATCACTGACTTCCTGACGGATCGGAGGCAGTGCGTGCGGCTGGGAAGAATGTCTCAGACACTCGGACTATCAGCACAGGAGCGCCACAGGGCTGTGTACTTTCTCCTCTGCTCTTCTCCCTGTACACAAACTGCTGCACCTCCAGCCACGACTCCGTAAAACTGATCAAGTTTGCAGAGGACACCACCCTCATCGGGCAAATCTCGGATGGGGATGAGTCTGTCTACAGGAGGGAGGTGGACCGGCTGGTGTCCTGGTGCAGCGATAACAACCTAGAGTTCAAAAACAGTGGAGATGATTGTAGATTTCAGGAAAGCCACAGCCCCCAGCCCCAGCCCCCCTCATGAAAGACTCCCCCATCACCACCGTGGACTCCTTACGCTTCCTCTGCATCACCATCACCTCAAGTGGGAGCCCTCCATCAGCTCCCTCATCAAGAAGGCCAGGCAAAGGATGTAGTTCCTGCGGCAGCTGAGGAAAGCCAAGCCAAGCTGCCAGTGCAGATGATGGTGCAGTTCTACACGGCCATCATTGAGTCCATCCTCACCTCCTCCATCACCGTGTGGTACGCTGGAGCCACAGCCAGGGACAAACAGAGACTTCAGTGCATTGTGCGTTCTGCTGAGAAGGTAATCGGCTGCAGACTTCCATCTCTGCAGGACCTGTACGTCTCCAGGGCTCTGGGACGAGCAGGTCGGATTACAGTTGACCCTTCTCACCCTGGACATGGACCATTTGAGCCACTCCCCTCAGGCAGGAGGCGACTGTCCATCTGGACCAGAACCTCCCGCCACAAGAACAGTTTCTTTCCCTCTGCTGTTGGACTCATGAACAGCTCTAAACACCTGCCACTTTAATTGTAACTGCAATTCATGACTCACTGCACTCTACTGCACTCACAACTGTAAATCTAACTGTAATCTTGTGTACATAGTAATGCCTATTTTTATTTTTATACTAAAGTAATTTTAAATTGTTTCCTAAGGTATGCCCTTTGGATTGAATATATGTTGTTTTATTATTGATCAATGTTTTATGTTGCACCTTAACGCTGAGACAAGTTCCTATGTTTGTGAATTTTGTTCATTGACAATGGCAATAAACCCTTTCTGATTCTGATTCTGATTGTTAATCAGTGACTGAGGTTTGGGAGGTTGACCACGCCTCAACCTCCAACTCCTCCAGCTACCATGTCTCCACTCTTTAACCACAATTCTAATTACCCAGCAGCCCTATTTATACATACTTATCCCAGCATCTTTCTACGTCTCTGCTCTCTCAACAGAGAGACAATCAGTCAGCCAGCGTCTTAGTTTGAACAAGAATCATGAGCCTATTAGATTCTGACCTGTTCCCAGTTAGAACTTTCAGTTGGTTGTATCTCCAATTATCATGTTCCCAAGAGGACTTGCCAACGTAGGTCCCCTCTCCGCCGCGCACACACACGGTACATGTGATTCCATAGCCTCCGAACACCATAATCTCCCCCGCACGCGCCTCTTCCGTAGACCCGTACCTTCGGGGTGTCTACACAAACACACACACACCGACTTATACTACATAACCAAAGGGACCCACACGGCCTCATCATTCAACCGGCCGCTATGCAGCCTCAGCTCACGGCACAGTTTCCGCCAAGGCACCGCACCTGTGCGCATCTCCACGTAGGTAGACACCAGAGACCGGACCGCGCCCGGCCTGCAGTGGGCCAAAGTCGGAAGGTATTTCTTTCAGACGCTATGATGATAAATATCCACTTGACAGCTTTCGCACATGCCAGAGCACACGCAGCTGATGACATCACCTTCGCTCCACAGGCCCGCAGCCCGACCTCTCAGCTCCTCCTGGTGGCGAGATGTGGGTTACCCTGCCAGGTTGTATAACCCCTGTGCCTGCTTCCTCTATTCTCAATCTTTCTCATCTCATCCTTTTATGCACTCAACAAGTTACCTAACGTAACTGTACCTATACGAGTATGCCTTCGCTGTTAGCACATATTACATAAAACAGGCTCTAACCCACAGGTCCTTCGAGGCTAGGGTTAGGGTTAGGTTTAGCCTCGCCGGCAGCCACACTCGCACTGAGCCTCGCCGGCAGCCACGCTTATGCCGATCCACGGCAGCAACCACGGCAATGGCAGCCACGCTTACTCCAATCCATGACGGCAACCACACTTACGCTGATCCATGTGGCAACCCTGCCAACGGCAGCCAAGCATATGGCAAGCCACGGCGGCAATCACGCCAACGGCAGCAGTCCAGTCCATGGTGCCAGCCACCCTCGCTCCGAGCATGAGCCCCGCCAGCACCTAGCTCCGATCCACAGCAGCAGCCACGCTCATCCCAATCCATGGCAGCAGCCATGCTCGCTCCGATCCACGGCCGGCGCCACATTCGCTCCGGTCTACGGCCGACAGCCACACTCATATCGGCCGCAATCCCTTCATCCATTCATTCCCCAGAGTCCCTCTCTCAGAGCCACCGGGCACCGGGATGCTCTTCTAGTTCTCTTCTGTCTCTCCTTCGACCCTCTTTTCGCTTTAAAGGAAGGCAGTTAGTTTCTGTCTACTCTTAACATTTCCTCCACGTCCATTCGAATTATACCCCACTATCCTTGCAGACATTATTTTGGGGTTTGATTAGTCAGAAGGCACTCATTTGACAACACCTCTTTCGTAGATACGTAAGGGATATTCTATTATGCCGTACTTCATAGTTCTCTAGAGCAGGGGTGACCAATGCTGTGCCCGCGGGCGCACATGCGCCCTGAGCAACCCTTGATGGCGCCCGCGAGGCATGCACCAAAAATAGCACTACTCGTATTTCAACATATACATATATATAAAAAGGTATCAGAAAGCATTTATTAACTTGTCTAGGTAAAAAAGTGTTGTTTCCTTGACTTAAAAATGTTAGAAGTGATGATTTGCATTACAAAAACAGCAGGTGTTTCCCCGGACTTTCAAATGTTTGAGCAAATAAACATAAATAAGTATTTCATGTTTAAACATGTTTTTCTGATTATTATTGCTGTGTAAATTACTGGTAATTGTGGATAATTATTATTGATATGTGAGCAGTCATTTCACAACTACTACTATTTAAATATCATCATTATAACGTTAGTTATACATGCAGTTTTGTTATTTAGGAAGTTTGTGGCAAACGGGTTCTGTGCCCTCCATACTAGTCGGGGCCCATGAAGTAGCCCTCAGCCTCAAAAAGGTTGGTGACCCCTGCTCTAGAGTCTACTCTATCAATCCGTCACCCGCATTGCTTATACTCAAGTCACCATAATCGACTAACTCCTACTCACTAGCCCCTCATCCATCGCTCATAGTGACTTCATTACAATCTGCAGTTTGTCAACTTCTATATCCATGTACGTATTCCACTCTCCTCAACCTTTCTCTCTACTACAGAGCGAGGAAACTCCTCATATAATTCACTGTTTTAACGCTTGCCAGTCCAAACCTCAACCCTATCACACTGGCACCTTATTCATACCCATGCACTTCCATCGGCTACCCATGAATGCATTGTCTTTTACGCCACCTGTTTCCCACAACTCACCTGCTTACAAATTTATCGTTTAAAACTCTTTCAAAACTCTATTCAACTGCACCGGTATAAAACCTCTTCTCCAGTAATGGACAGACTTCTTTTAGATTCCATCCAGCTATTCTTCAGATAGTCCTCCACTATCTAGCTCCTCTTCTCCTGTGCTACTCAGTTAACATCTTCATTTTCAGGCAGGCTTTACGTTGAGATCCAGATCATCTTTGCTCATTTTAAATCATCTTTGGTGGTTCTGAATCGGCTGGGATGATTACCCGAGACGGAGCCCCCATCCTGAGTCTCTACCCAGCCAACTCTAATCGATCCATCATTGATCCATCATTGATCCATCATCGGTCCATCATCGATCCATCATCGATCCATCTATCATCATTACTATTAACATCAATAAACATTCTCTCATATTCCATTGTTGTGGCAAGGTCCATGCTTGTGAAATGTAGTTGATTGTTAATCATTGACTGAAGTTCAGGAGGTGGACCACGCCTCAACCTCCTACTCCTCCAGCAACCACGCCTCCACTCTTTAACCACACCTCTAATTACCCAGAAGCCCTATTTATACAGACCTATCCCAGCATCTCTTGTTGGCTCTGCTCTCTCGACCCCACCCTCCCACCCTATGTCTCTATCATCTTCACCTTAACACATCACAATCTAAAGAGGGGGGGTTCTGAATCGGCTGGCCCTATTACCCGAGACGGAGCCCCCATCCTGAGTCTCTACCCAGCCAACTCTAATCGATCCATCATCGATCTATCATCATCACTATTATCAATAAACATTCTCTCATATTCTATTGTTGTGGTGTGGTCCTTGCTAGTGAAATGCTGTTAACGTAAAATCCATTTACTTTACCTTGTGGGCACACACAACCGTTCACTCTAAAATCAAACACAGTGTTAATTACAAAACTATCTCAGTGATTAACAGTAAACACTCAACATTAATGCATGATATTCACATTTCTTCTGTATTTTAGTAGCTGTATTGAACGCACTATGTGGCTTGAAAGTTAATGTCAAATCACCTTTTTTTGCTTATCCTTTATTTGTCAGTGTAACCCCTCGTTCATCCTGGAGAGTTCCATTGTAGAAAAAGATTCAGTTGTAGTCATCTGGACTCTGTTTTAGAAAAACTAAATGTTTCGACTCTCATCCAAGAGTCATTCTCAATCTGTGAAACAAGTCTGAGAACTCAGGTTTTATATCCTCCTTCCCACCGGGCAGGACCTCCTGATAAAGGGAGTTATTGGTTTCACTTGAAACTACTAACATTTACATCCGATCTCAACCTTGTGGGCTTAATAGGCAAAATGGCAAGATTTTGGTCATTTCTGGCAGTAAATCTTTCCCTCCTAGTCGATCCCAGTGAATGTTTCTCCATTGTGTAGTTTGCCATCGCAGCCTTGTCTTCCCCTTTGCATTAACTACTACAATCATTTACATCCTATTGTACACTAACATTCGCCCCCTCCTCATTGAGTACCTGATTAGCATCAGAATGCCCCGGTCGTCTCCAGGGTTTCAACAACCCATTATAAACAACCGAAAGGTTGAATCTTAAACCTCCATTACGATTTAAGGAAGGATTCTCTTTTTTTAACAAAGATTCCTCATTAAATAAATAAGGCCAGCTAACAGAATCAAAAGCTTTTTCAGCGTTCAGACTTATTATTGCCGCTTTGTTTTATTGTCTTTGAATATGGTTCATTATGTGTAAAGATCGTCTTATGTTGTCTTGTATTTGTTGTTTGTTAATACATCCTGTCTGATCATTGTGAATAATGGGGGGGGTATTTATTCCATTCTTTTGGACATAATATGATAGTCCTCATTCATAATTGAGATGGTCTATATGAGGCACAGTCAAGTCCAGCATTCCTCTCTTTAGGTATTAAAGATATGATGGCCTCCTTCCAACTCGGAGGGACCTGAGCTTTTTTAAGTGCCCGGTTAAAAGTTAATAAAAGCAAAAGGAATAAGTGTGTCTTTTAGAGCTTTATACCACTCTGAAATTAACCCATCACTCCCTGGAGATTTAGGGCCATATTTTGCCCCCGGAGGTAGCATTAGCGTGATCATTTTCCAGGGGGCGGGGCCAGGGCGCTATTTTGCGACCTTGCCGACTTTTGCGCTGGCATAAAGAGGCTGGACTTGGCCGCTGGAGGCTGGAGTGGGATGGTGCCAGTCCATATATGGTGATAGTGTTTGATCCATTGACTGAGAACTGTGGCATTCAAAAGCACCACCTGTAGGAGATGTTTGTAATGGCCTCATATCCAGGCAATGAAAGAAGTGAGCAATGTAATAGGTTGATTTCCCGTTTTTCAATGAGTTCCCAAAATTTCAAAAATAAATAAATGAAATAAAATAAGATATTGAAATGCATTCTTTCATTGTTTCTTTATTTAATTCACCTTTATTTGTTTTGCACAATGCAGAGTATGTCCTCAGGTTGGGCTTGTGCCAATTTAACCGGACATCGAGTGCTCGATGGGATGCTACAGTCAACTGTGGTCTGCTCATCTTATGTACGGATCTTGAGTTGGGCTGTCAGTTTGTGCCAGTTTTACGCAGACTGGGACAAAGATTTTGGGTGAATGTGATGTGCATCGAGGATTTATTCTAAATTTTCCAAAAGACGTTCCTCTCGAAGCTGAACACATGAGTCTGCAGGTTCAGTCTGGTCCAGATTGCGCAGTAACAGGTCCAACACAGTGCAAAGAGTTTAAAAGCCAGTTCATACTTCATAAGAAGCAATACGTTTGTTCATTTACCTATTGTTATTGTTGTTACCAAAGTTCGTTTCGGCTCTGACATTCATACGTCAACAGAAGCACCGCAACTAGCCCCCCCCCCCGTGATCCCCAACTGTTTCTACGCCGTTGCTATGGAGATTATTATCCCAGACAGCTCAGTTGAGAGATTGTGGAGAGGAGTGTAGTGAGCTACATAAAGCTTAGTGTTTTATTTACAATCACTCACATATTCACAGAGAAACGAGCCAAACGAGGAAGTGAATTCAGACGCAGCAAAATGCAATGTTACAGGCGGAGCGCGGGCGTACGAGACGCGGTCAGCATTTCTTGTCCTGGCCCAACCCAACCTGCGTGTCAAAACACAACCTCGCATCACTAGAGTCCTCAGCACTACGCCCTGTGTTCGTGTCCTGTATCAGGCGAGACAGAGGGCTGTTTCCCCTCATATGCACAGCTCTCTTCTCAAATATAAAACCCACTCAGGTTAATATTGGTCATTCACGCTTGAGGAAAATATATAAAAGTCATAAACATCCCCAATCTATAAACTAACGCTAGTTTTGAATTTTATTTGTTACGATTCTGGCAATTCACAGAATGCACCAGACTACGCCCTCAGTTTGCTTTATTCCAACTCATATTTTGGCATAATCACACACTGCAAGCAGGGAGTTATAGCAGTCTAATCTAGATGTTACACAATGCATGGACAAGTTTTTTAGCATTACTTTTAGGCAAGATTCTTGATTTTGGCTATATTACGCAGATGGAAATAGGCTGTTTTACAGGCTTGATTTATGTGTGCTTTGAATGAGAGCTCTTGGTCAAATAAGACTCCAAGGTTTCTTGCAGTGGAGCTGGACGTTGTCCAGTGTGACTATCTGCTCAGATTAAAGCGTCTTGTAGATGTTTAGGGCCTACTCACGTCTATGCTGGACCATGAGTGTCGCCCCCTGCAGGACACTGTCTGCTCTGGAGAGCAGCTTCAGTGACAGACTGATCCACCCTCGCTGTGTGAAGGAGAGGTTTCGCAGGTCTTTCCTTCCTTCTGCTGCTGTCAGACTTTACAACAAACACTGTTAGTCCTGAACGTGTCATTCAGCTTTCATAACCATGTGCAATACTGTTATACCCCTGTGCAATACTGTTATACTCCTGTGCAATACTGTTATACTCCTGTGCAATACTGTTAGACAATGTCAATCATCCCTGGTGCAATATTTTCTGTCCATATGAATACATTGGCAACTGTAAATTGGCCCTAGTGAAAGAATGTGAGATTGAATGGTTGTCTATGTCTCTGTGTTAATCCAACAATGAGCTGGCCACTGTCCAGGGTGTAAGGATTATGGTGGTCATTGCTTTGTTTAATATCTTGGTTATAATAACTCCTTATTTGTAATTACCTATAAAAGTTCTGTTTTTCCGAGCCAAAGGATTCCTTAAACATATTAAACATTTTCAGCCGATTTTCTTTTACAGTCTTGAGAAAAACTTTTATCCAGACTTTAAATCTTGAGTCTGTGCTGTTAAATGCAAAACCTTGGTCATAAGCCAACCAGTTTAAGATTTTAACATCTTTGTTTAAGTTATATATTTTGATTAGTTCTTTCCATGTTGTAAGCACAGATTTTACCCACGGGTTCTCCAACCCCTCTAAATGGGTCAATCTTCTGCTTTTAAGGCCTGTACTGTAACTCCCACAGGCAAAACACCACTCTCCACATTTTTTACATTGAGCTTGATCATATTCTGGGTCACACTAATTATCCTTTTGATAATTGTAGAGTTTTGAACTGGATACATGTCTTTTTGCCTTGCCATACAAATCTTGAGATAGTTTTATTCCCCTCATCAAACAGCTGTTTGGGGATGGAAGCTGGGAGAGTCTGCAATAGGTAAAAACATGGGCAAAACATTCATTTTTATGATTTAAATCCTTTGACACAGACTTAAGTATGGGATAAGAGTATTTTTTTTTTATATTATTGCTGCTTTGTGTGCTGCTGGAGCAAGTGCCTAGGGCTGAGAAGTGCCGACACACACTAACGTAGACTTGAGCAGAGAGGTCTGAGCGGGGAAAGAAGAAAGGTGACGGTTTAGTGGATGTTAGAGCTGGGTTAAATGCGGCACTAATGTGGAGCTAACAACAAGACAACAAACTTCTGTGATGATTTTCAGCGTGTTTCAGAGTGTAATGAAGTAGTATCATGACAGAGTGAAGCTGCTGTGAGCTCTGATTATGTCCACACTAATGTGATTGTGAATACAAACACAATTACCTCATTTCATTCACTACATGGATCATTTGACACTATGATAAGCTTAAACTGTAAAAATAGTGAACTCATATTGAGTTTGTTCAACAGGTCTAAATCCTAATTCCTGTTCCTGTTACTGATGAATGAATATGGACCTGCTGCAGATTTGTGTCACAGTGTCAACAAATAACAATTACTAGGCTATATAAAGCTATTTATTTCTTATATTTTTTATGGTTTTATTTTTTCCGCTATGTTCGGCCCGTGAACCAGCCTGTACATAAAAATTTGGCCCAAAATGAGTTTGACACCCCTGAGCTAGACGTTCCAGATACAAAGCAAACAGGAGGGGGGAACAGGCTCAACCCTGTCTCACCCCTCTTTCCAGAGTCGGTGGATCTTTGAGGTGACCGAAGATTTAAATTCTTGATGTTTGACCATCATAAAGAGCCCCAATATGCTTTACCATTAAGTCGTCTATTTGAAATTTGTTTAGCCAGCATCCAAAATTATGATCGCGGCTTTGTTTAGTTGTTTTTGTGTATAGTTCATTATGTGTAGCAATGGTCTTATGTTTTCTTGCATCTGTCATCTCTTAATAAATCCTGTCTGACCATTGTGAATTCAATTTGGGAGTATCTGTTCCATTCTTTTGGACATAATTGAGGTGTGTATATTATAGTCCACATTCAGAATAGAAATGGATCGAGTCGATCCTTCCCCTCTTTAGGTATTAGGGATATGATGGCTTCTTTCCAGCACGGAGGGGTATGAGTATTTTTAAGTGCAGTAAAATACAATACAGTATAAGTCAAAATAAATCGATAAAAACACATTACATTTGTATTTAAAATTGTAAAAACCAGATTAAAGTATTTCAGTCATATGCACGGCCAAACTATACCTTCTTTAGCCTTGATTTAACCGCAGGGGTGGGGACCTGTCTCACAACTTCAGGAAGGCTATTCCAGACCTTTGACCCATAGAACTGGAATGCAGATTCCCCTTGTCTGGTCTGGCGCTGGAGCGGCTGGGGGGGGTGCACTTTACTCAAGGGGAGCTGTTGTACTTATATTCCCCCTAATGATGAGGATGGAGGAGCAATCCAACAGGGACTCGCAAATTTGACTAAACTCCGTGACCTCATGGAGTCAGAAACTGTCACAGCTACTCATTCTTCCTCAGTGTTGGGATGGTTTCTTACTTCCTGGAGTGACGTGCTTATAAACTTTGGCATTATTGTGGTTGTAATCTTGATTGTGTTCTCCTGTGTTCTCCCGTGTTTATTCAAAGTCATTGGTAAAATGGTTTCTGCTCAATATGTGTCTGTTCAGGTGACAGGGCCAGATAAAGACGCTTTCAAGCAGGACACGGGTTACATCAGTGATTCAGACGATGATTCAATCATCAGGGGAATGAAGTGGTTTAACTGTTTAAACAGAATTTACTGATTAAAGGGGGGAGATAATGATGTTTTAAAAATCCTAGATTATGTGTCCGCCTGTCCGTCCGAGGGAGTCGGGTCTCTCCTTCACTGTGGAACTCCTCCAGGTTTCTACCTTTTCCTAAAGAGGTTTTGTAGTTTTCCTGGCCGAGAAGGAGGGTCTAAGGACAGGGGCAATACAGCAATACTTATCACAGCTTTTTATTATTACTTATTACTACTTTTTATTATTACTTATTACTGCTTTTTATTATTACTTATTACTACTTTTTATTATTATTTTTATTATTATAAGGTTTATCGCTATTAATTAGGATTCTTATTAATTAAGTGCTAATTTTGCGGTAATGTGAGGATGAGATACTCAGTGGTCAAAAGGACCAGGGCAAAATGGAATTTCTACCCTGCACATTTGTGGTTCAAGGTTTCTCCTCTGAAAGGTTTTGCTTCAGCTAATTTTGATATATATATATATTTACTATCTTTTGGGTTTGAGGTTATTAATTGACTGATGATGATGATTTGTTGTTAATGTGATTTGTAATAAAACAGGGTTTCATAATGATCAGAAGAGGGGATTGTAATGGAAAAATGTCTCTCTATCGAGGTTGCAAATAATGTCATGTCTGTGGATCATAAATATTATCTTAGCTCCGCCCAGTCGTGGGTCAAAACCTTGAGGGGTGTTTTCATTTTGATTAGAGCTGATTTGATTGTGACAATGTGCGTACGTGTCGATGTATGTGACTGTCTTTAAAAGGATGTTTACTGTCATGTTCTGGAGTCAGAAGGCAGAGCTGATCGTGTCAGGGAAAGTGTTTTTATTTACTGTGCACGAGTAAATAAAGATCCACCTGTTGAGAACGACAAACTCTGTTTACCTCGCCATTTCTTGGTACTTTTCCACAGAAATGCCACAACAGCACCAGCAGGAGGCCGGTCCCTGAGGTCCTCAGAGTCCGAGGTGGCTTGTATGACACCGTCTTGTCCGAGATGTACTTTGGTCCTAGGCCATGGAGAGACTTATACACAAGTAGAGCTACTTTTTCCTGTATATATTTCACAATGAACCTGGAGCTTTGACCTTCTGTGCCCTGACTAAGTCATAATTTCTCCATGGCGCCTTCTGCTTATTCTTTGCCACATTAACCTTCAAAGGGGCAATGGTGTCCAGAACATTCAAAACACTAGATGTAACAGAGTTCAACAAATTATTGATATTAGAACATGAGACATTTTCCAAGTTTACCATGGGCTGCGTCAGCTGGTGGTTTAGGAGTGACAAGCAGATCAAAGAAGACACAGAAATGATCAGACAGAGCAACGTCGACCACATTAACATTTGAGATATCAAACCCCTTTCTAATTAACAGATCCAGATTTTGCCGTGGGTGGGTCACTCACATGCTCTCCAGAGTTTCTGTCGCAGATATTGTCCATGTGTACATTCAGATCACCTGTCATATTTAAACCATCAAAATTGGTATATACGACTGAAAGCATCTTAGTAAAATCATCAATTAAACTTTGGCAGTGTGGCAGCGCAAATAATATGGATGGAGACTGTTTTAGCTCCAGTTTTAAGGATGCATACTCAAATTAAACACCTCAAAAGACAACCTGTGGGTAACTAGTTAATCTCTAAAAACTGGGCAGACACCTCCACCCTTTTTGTTTTCACGTGTTTCAGATTCAAACTTGTAGTCGGGTGAAGCAAATTCTATAAGATAAATTACCTTGTTTCAGATAAAAACATGAAATTGAGATTCTAAGAAGAAATAAATTGATTGATTACAAATTATTTGTTACATAAAGGCCTGACATTTAGCTTTACAAGTTTCCCTTCGGTTTCGGAGGAACTAAGCAGTGTCTTCTACATGATACATGAATTAAATGTCTCTGATTTACAGTTGGATGGAGTGTTAATATCTGCAATTTCTCATAGTTATAATTGGCATAATAGGGAAAACCATGTCCAGTGTAGTTTAAGTTTGAGTCACAGAAAATATGTGTATGAATGAGATTGTATTGTGAGAGTGAATGCGGGACAATGGATGAAAATAAGCAAACTCTACTGATTACATTAAGGGTAGATGGGGGGTCACTTTGTTCTGGCTGATGATGAATGGGAAAGTATATGTACATCTCAACCACAAAATCACATGTTCAAAGAGATTTCTGTTGGAAAAGTGTTTTTCGACTTGTGGACGCACCTCACACCGCTGCTGCAAAACGTGGTTTTAAAATCATTGTTTGACCCACCTAATCCCAAAGAGCAAGGACGAGAGATGAGTAAACAAGAAAGACACAGGTCCGGTAGCGCCATGGGACCAAAACAAACAAAGCTGATGGCCCATGGCTCCATTAGAAAACAGCCCACATCACAAACTAACGAAGCTAACGAGGCTAATGTGGCTAGCAAACCTGAGAGCCGCGCTCTCTCCCCGCCGGAGCTGCGGGGTTCTGCCGGCCCAGATGGAGACTCTCGCAACTTCTTTGCATCGGAATGGGGAGAGAATGTAATTGGTCATCGGTTGTGGCTCAAGATATCCGAAGTGCAGCATGCCATGAAGCCTCTTAGAGCCGATTTGTTAGCTACCATAGCCCCGGCAGTGTCTGAATCAGTGGCCGCTGAATTCAAAGTAGAGGGAGTAACCGGGGCATGCATTGAGGAACTCGAGCAAAGTGTTTTAGACAATCTGCAGACAGTAAGGGCCGAGATGGAGGCCAGGGTGACGACGCTGGAGTCGGAGAACAATAAAATGAAAAATAAGCTCCTGGAGTTGGAGTCCAGATCCCGTCCGAACCTGAGGCTTGTTGGCATAGAAGAAGGAGAGGAAGGAAAAGACACTGAAAGCTTCTTGTAGAAGATCATTCCTGAGCTCCTTGTTAGCTCAGGAGGTCCCCTCCATCACAATCGAAGAGCACATCGCCTGGGCAAACCAAGACCAGCCGCTGATAAACCACAAGGCCTGATTATGAGGTTTCTCAACGACTGTGTGAAGGAATACGTCTTGAAGGCTGCAAGGATTAAAGGAGACCTCCAGGACAAAGGCAAGTGTGTCTTCTTTGCTCCAGATATTCCATACGAGGTTCGCCAACAACGGCAAAAGCTCCACCACATCTGTGAGGAGCTCAGGAAGAGAAAACTGAGACATGGATTCTCTTTCCCCGCGACTCTTCTGGTGACTTTTGAAGGTAAAACACACGTGCTCAGAACACCAGGAGAAGCAGAGGTGCTCCTCAGGAAGATGCAAAACACAGAGAAATGAACAGTACGGAAGATGGAGCCAGCAGCGTGGGGCATGTGAGTTCGGGTTGTGGTCACATGGTGATACATTTCTGTTCATTTGAAGAGACTAATGATCTGATTTTTTTAGTTTTTTTGGGGGGGGGGCCTTCATTAGGATTGGACTTCCCTCCCTTTTGCGATCTTTTTTGATCGGGTTTTGGGTTTATTGCCCATTTCTAGCATGAACCCTTTTGAGAGAGATTGAAAATATTGGAAAGTTGTCAAAGGTGAGATTAATGCAACCAACCTAATGTCGTCAGAAGTGTTACAAGTAGCATCCTTCAATGTGAATGGCATACTGAACCCAATAAAACGAACAAAAATGTTGACAAAAAGGAAAATGGAAAAAATAGACATTATATTTTTACAAGAGACCCACTTGAATGACACTGAACATCAAAAACTAACGAAATTCTGTTATAAAAAATCCCATTATTCATCATACAGAGGCAAACAGAGAAGGGGAGGAGCAATACTGATCTTAAGCCAAATAGTTTTTGAACAGTTTTTTTAATGTAAGGATAAAGATGGCAGATATGTACTGGTTAAAGGGAATATCAATGGAAAGGTTTTCACTCTTTTAAATGTGTATGCTCCACCAGGGGGCGATATCACTTTATATGCTGATGTCATGGACCTGATTGTGAACCACTCTGAGGGAACCCTAATTTGTTGCGGCGATTGGAATCTTCGCCTTCAGCCTACACTGGACGTGTCGAACTCAAGAGGCACTGGAGGAACAATTAACAAGAAGTTCCGTATCTTATTGAAGACTATAGGATTGACTGACATCTGGAGGAAGATGAACCCTAGGGCATGCCTACTACCCATTTTTCAAATCCACATAAACTACTTTTTTATTCTCCATTAAGACAGATCTAAAATCACAGAAGCAGATATAGGCACAATAGACCTAAGTGACCATACTCATATCTACATCTCTGTGGAATTGGAGGAAAGATGAAAAAACACACTTTGGAGGTTCAATTCCAGCCTGCTTAAGACCCTTTGTTTAAGGAAAAACGTCAAACAACATTAAGACTTATCTGGAGGAAAATGATACCGGGGAAATTTCTCCGCCCATTCTTTGGGAGGCTTCCAAAGCAGTCCTGAGAGGACAGATTATAGCTATGGCCTCTGAAAAAAACAACAAAGGGAGAAAAAGCTAAATGATATGCAAGGAAATTTAAAATTGTTGGGGGAAAACCATAACAAAAAGGGGTGTCTTAAAATGCTACAAGAAATTTAAAAGATAAGAGGAGAAATTAATTATCTGACTTCACAGAACATAGTTCAGAAAATGCTCTTTACCAAACAAAGATATTATGAGAGTGGATCAAAGTTTTCTAAATTATTTCTGAATGTGGACTATCATATCTATACCTCAATTATGTCCAAAAGAACGGAACAAATACTCCCAAACTTAATCCATAATGATCAGACAGGATTTATTACCAAACGACAAACACAAGACAACATAAGACGATCCCAACACATCATGGATCATATACAAAAACAACAAGATAAAGCCGTAATAATTAGTCGAAAAAGATTCAGTTGTTTCATCTGGACTCTGTTTTAGAAAAAACAAAACGTTTCAACTCTGATCCAAGAGTCATTCTCAATCAGAGAAACAAGTCTGAGAACTCTTGTTTATATCCTACTCTGTGAGAGCCCTGCCCACAGGGCGGGACCTCCTGCTAATGGCCCATTGAAACTGGGATGGGCCTATTGTTCTATTGTTCCCTGCCTCACCTTGAGTGCCTATTTAGCATCCGAATGCCCCGGGCGTCTCCAGGGTATGAAAATTGAGATTGAGAATGACTCTTGGATGAGAGTTGAAACGTTTCGTTTTTTCTAAAACAGAGTCCAGATGAAACAACTGAATCTTTTTCTACAATGGAACACTCCTGGACGAATGAGGGATTACACCGACACGCCGTAATAATTAGTTTGGATGCTGAGAAAGTGAGTTAGTTGGCTATATTTATTTAAAGTGCTAAACAAATTTCAAATCGACGATTTAATTATAAAAAAATATTGGGGCTCTTTACGATGGTCCAACATCGAATTAAAATCAATGGTCATCTGACAGGTCCACTGACTCTGGAAAAGGGGGTCAGGCAGGGCTGTGCCTGGTCTCCCCCTCCTGTTTGCTTTGTATTTGGAACCATTGGCCCAATTTATTAGACAACAATTCATTGTGTTACAATTGACGGGACGGAACATAAAATTGCCTGCTGCAGATAATGTTCTACTGTATTGGACCAAACCAGACATACCCAATGTGATGCATTTTTTACAAGAAATTGGTCCAATATCTGGATACAGATTAAATGTACAAAAAACTGAAATTATTTCATTCTGGCGCCCCCCTCTGTCCTGTAGAACGAATTACCCATTTAAATGGCAAACAGAATCTCTTAGATATTTAGGTGTGGTCCTCCATAGAAACCAAGCAACAATTATGGAGAAAAAGTATACCCCTATTTTTATTACTATAAAAAAAGACCTTGATTATACCCTACTTTAGTCTAAGTCAAAGGATTGAAGCTATAAAAATTAAGGTTTTTCCCAGGTTTGTCTATCAGACTCTTCCAGTTTCCATCCCCAACCAGCAGTTTGATGAGTGGAATAAAGCAATTTCGAGATTCATATGGCAGGGGGGAAAAAAACCCCGTATCCGATTCAAAACTTTACAGTTATCAAAAGAAAAAGGGGGCTGGGGTTTGCCTTGTTTGAAAAATGACTTTATTTCAAATCAGATCCACGCCTTACTGTGCTGGTGTGACCCAGAATATGAACCTCAATGGAAGAATATTGAGATTTTTGTTGTGCTGGGGGTTCCTGTGCAGGCCTTACTGGCAGATGACAAACGGACGAGTCATTTGGGGGAGGTGGAGAACCCCTGGGTGAAGTCTGTTCTTACAACACGGAAAGAGCTGATCAAAACATACAAACTAAACAAAGTTGTTTAAATTTTTTTTTAATTGGTTGGCTTACGATCAAAATTTTGCACCTAAAAGCACAGAGTCAAGATTTAAAGTCTGGACAACAAAAGTTATAAAGGTCTTTTACCAGATTGTAAAGGAGAATCCTCTGAAGAGCTTTGAGGAGTTGAAAGAATCCTTTGGCTTAGAGAAACAGGACTTTTATAGGTATTTACAAATAAGGAGTTAATATAACCAACAAATTAAAAGTCATGATGACCATCATAGCCCTTTGACTGAAATATTCATTAAAGCATATCAATCTGAACTTTCAAGGGGATTAATATCTAAACTGTACAAATGTATTAACAATCTGGGCACTCACTCTACTGATTACATTAAGAGTAAATGGGAAAGAGAGGGTCACTTTGTTCTGGCTGATGAAGAGTGGGAAAGTAAATGTACATCTCATTTGAGAACCACAAAATCACATGTTTGGAGGGAATTATGTTGGAAAAGTGTGTCTCGCTTCTTTATAACCCCATGTCAAAGTGCCCATTACTCCCAGGGAAGTGCAGACTGTTGGAGAGGATGTGGCAGCAGGAGGCAAACCACTATCATGTATTTTGGGATTGTCCTGTTGTTCACAAGTTTTGGACTGAGATCAACAAAGCCTTACAGACAATTTATGACATCACCATCCCAATGGATTTCAGGACTACGTACTTGGGACTCAAAACTCCTGCCATGGACACAATCAACGGAGACCTTTGGAATATACTTTTGGTGGCAGGAAAAAAGGCCATAACAAGGAAGTGGATGACACGAACATCGCCAATGATCAAGGACTGGACTGACATAATGATGGATATCAGACAAAAGGAAAACATGAGATTCAGACTTAATTTGGAAATGGAAAAATTTGACCAACTTTGGACCAAATAGCACTCTTATTTTAACTTAAATATGCCGTGATTTTGTTTGTATTGTTTGTTGATGTCTACATGTGTTTTTTTTTTTTTTTTAAATGTGTACTCTCTGGTTGTTTTGTGTTTTGTTCTATTTGTGTTCTCTGTCTTATCTATTTGTTTATAAATTGGAAAAAATAAATAAATATTGTAATAAGGAAAGACAGACCACATTGTTGCTTCTCACGTGGTTTGTTTACTGTAGTTAAAACTGTAACGACCATAGAGACAGTCACTATTAAACGACCTACGTGCGTGTGTGTGTGTGTGTGTGTGTGTGTGTGTGTGTGTGTGTGTGCGTGTGTGCAAACTTTAGCGGGACTCTGATAATTAAACTGTTTAATTAGACTACTATCGACACAAACTAAATACAGTCTCTTTTTTGGGCTCAGTAAATGGGACTCTAGCTGACTCCGTTGCCATGGCATTTTGCTGTAGTTCCCGGATGTAGTAGTCGGTTCAACATGGCGTCAGTAAAGTAATACTTGGGCTAATGTCACACAGTTTGTTTGAAGTTTCCTTGCGTTTCGTGCCCAAAAACAAAGCAAGAATTGTGACGTCTCAGTGGTGGCTTAAACTTCATCTGAGATTTTCAGGGTAAGTAGACACCTATTGTCTGTAGTTTGTGGTACTTTTTAATGTTGTGACGAGTCCTATTCCTGTTTAACTAGATGCTAAGTGGCTAAAGTTAGCCGCTTTTCAGGTCTGCCAGGTTTAACGTGTGCAGACTTAAAAGTGCTCTTGGTTCCATATCCCTTAAACCGCAAATGTGAACGGCTGGATCTGTGATTAATAAAGTTGTCAAAGTTGTGAAACTACTGTCGAGGCTCCGTTCCAAACGGCAGCGTTAAGTTAATGGCTAACGTACGTAGAGCGACCACAGTGGGCCTCTTTCGGTCGACTCTTTCTTCATATGGTTACTTTTATAACTTGTTTTTTGGGCTGAATCATTCATTACTGTAGTTAAACCGTGCGGGGTTTTGTCTGTCGATGCTGCGCGTGTAGTTCCCCTCGTCCTGTTCACTCATTCGTGCCTTTGCCTTACACAGGGAAAGTGTCGTGCACTTTACATTGTATTTCCACCCGTGTATTTGGGCTCTCGGCCGAGTGTCTGGGCATAAGGCATTCCACACATGCCAAAGGGACACAGCGGTGGGAACAGACTTCTCTTTTAGGCTGCGTTCACACTCATACAATCACCACATCAAAACTGGGAAACGGACTAAACCCGGAACTAAACCTGGACTAGATAAGGGCTAGAACGGGGCCAAGCCACATTTGGACTAAAACTGGTTCTAAACCAGCAGTGACAGAGCTAGACCTTTTTATGAGAGATTGACCAGGGGGTGTCAAGGTTTTATCAAGGGGTCCTTCCAAATCAAAATGCCGCCGTTCATTAAATGTTTTTTTTCCAATTGAAAAAAACACACAAAACATAGAACAAGATCAGAGAGCAATAGACGAACTAAAAATAAAATCACAACACATTAACCTAAAAAATAGCTGTCCCCCCTTAATAGTCCAAAATCTGTTAAATTTGTCCAGTTAATACTTTTTTTAATCCCCCCCTCATCTTCCATAGGTCCATTATAATGTCAGTCCAGTCCTTTATTGTTGGTGAATTTTGGGTCATCAATATTTTTGTGGGGGGGGGCTTTTTCTCTGCTGCCAGGAGGATGCTCCAGAGATAACTGCCAGTTGTGTCCATGGCAGGAGTCCTGAAGCCCAAATATATAGTCCTGAAATCCATTGGGATGGTGATGTCATAAATTGTCTGTAAGGTGTTGTTGATCTCAGTCCAAAACTTGTGAACAACAGGACAATACCAAAACACATGATAGTGATTTTCCTCCTGGCTGCCACGGCCTCTCCAACAGTCTGGGGCACTTTAACATGGGGTTATAAAGAAACAAGACACATTTTTCTTTCAGAAATCTATCTAAACATGTGACTTTGTGGTTCTCCAATGAGATGTACATATACTTTCCGATTCTTCATCAGCCAGAACAAAGTGACCCTCTCTTTCCCAAATTCTGCCCAAATTGTTAATACATTTGTTTAATTTAGATATTATTCTCCCTAAAAGTTCAGATTTATAAGCTTTAATAAATATTTCAGTCAAAGGGTTCTGACGGTCATTACTCAGTTTAATTTCTTGGGAATAATAACTAATCTGTTTTTGCTTCAGCCTAAGGGCAAAAAAAGTCCTGAAAAAAAAAGACCATATTTACAGAGAGAGTGTTTTGATAGAGAACAATATGTCAAAGCCACATCATTCTAGCTTGCAGTTTTCATTTATGGAATTTGTTATTTTATTGCTCCTCTAGTGCCACTTGAGAGACTTATGTCTAATGTATGTTGAAAGATTCTAATCGCAGCCACAGATTAGGGTTCTCTCAATTTAAATTGTTCTTATTTGTGTTTGCTTGATTGGGTTCAATATGCCGTTAAGGTTAAAAGATGCTACTCGTAACATTTCCGATGCCATTGGGTTGATTGTAGTGGTTTTCTACTTCTCTTAATTTCTGAATGTTATAAGACTCTTTGTTTGAACACTACATATAAACACAAGATCTACAGAAACATGAAAAGGTTACATGAAAATCAAAAGGGTTCATGCCGAAAACATGCACCAAACCCAAAACCCGATCCCACACAAAAGATGGCAAGGAAATAGGGCCCTCCAAAGGTCTCCCCGATCATCTCCCCCCCCTGCTCCTGGCACCAATACTCACAAGGAACTGGATACACCACTTCCCCAGACCACAACGCTCCTCCGCCGCCGCCGCCTTCTGTTCGTATTTTCCTATTTTCCCACAAATCCAATCTCTCACATTTGGCACTCCTTTAAGGGAATGCAACTAGACACAGAGTTTATGTACATAACCGAAAGCCAATGTGGGGCATAAGGATCGAAGCAAAAACCAAATAAATCGCACTCAAATCAATGTTGTGACAATTACTTGAACTCTCATTCAACAACATCAACAGCAAATTTGTTTTGAGCACGTCTTTTTTTTTTACCTTCAAAAGTCACCAGAAGTGTTGCTGTATACAAAAACCTGTGCTTCAGTTTTCTCTTCTTGAATTCCACATACATCCGGGGCAAAGAAGACTCCTTTGTACTGGAGGTCTCCTTTAACTCTTGTGGCACTTCATGACACACTCTTTCACATGCTCATTAAGAAACCTCATTCGTAAGGCCTCGTGGTTGCTGTTTGTCTTGTTTGGCCCAAGCAATGTGCTTTTTCTTTTGTGATGGGGGACCATAACTCCAGAGCCTGAAATGAGCTCTGGGATCAACTTCTCAAGGAAACTTTCAGTGTGTCCCCCTCCTCTCCCTCCGGAACTCCCAGAAATCTTAGGTTCTTCCTGCATGATCTTGACTCTAAATCCAGGAGCTTGCTACTCATATTCTTGACCTCCACTACCTCAGCTCACTTCTCACTTAATTCGTCCATAATGTCTGAAACATGTTGCTTTGCTTCACCGATGCGTGCTCCACCGCCTTAAACTCCATTAGATAGACCCTCGGGAGCCCTGGGCCTGTTAGCCCTGTTAGCCTTGTTAGCTTGTGAGGCGGTCTTTTTTCCACCGAGACCAAAGTCCGTCAGCTTGATTGATTAGTTCCCTTAGCGTTACCTGACTTGTGTTTTTGTGTTAATTCATCTCTTGTTCCTCGTTTTGTAGGATTATGTGGGATTATGTGGGCAAAACGGTGATTTTAAAGAAATTCTTTACTTTTGCCAATAGTTGTTCATTTTATAAAGAAATCAAGAAAGCTCACAATATTTGTGGGACTTCAATAGGTGGAAGTGAACCGCAGCGTAACTTGAGGAAAATTCGCACTTAATCAAAACAAACCCAGAATTCACTTTACTTGCTTCACTGCTGCTGCAGAACTTTGCACGCTACTAGTTTAAGTATATGCAATGACTTTTATGGCTAGGCAAGAAGACTTGGGTTGTTCATCAATATTTAGTGGATAACAAAAATGCAAATCTATTATACAAGGGTGGGCTTTCAACCCTGGTCGCCCTCGTGAAGGGGGAACACCTATCCTATTGACCTCAACTACCACACCTACTCATGTGCTAACTTCACCGGCCAATTCATTACACCAATTAGCTTTCTATGTTGTTAAATGACTGCCTGTATTTCGAACTAACATCTAATCATTGGAAACATGAACCGAGCCTGAGCTACAAAGTAAGTGTCAGTGCTCTCCCCTCCTCTTTTAAAGGGATGGTAAATAAGCCTCATATGAGGTTGCATTTTCCTCCAAGGATGGTTTAATGTACCGTCATTATTTCCAAAGGTACATGCACCCTATTATTACTATTATTGCACTCCTGGTTGGATGCTAAACTGCATTTCGTTGCTCTGTACTTGTACATGTGTAATGACAATAAAGTTGAATCTAATCTAATCTAACCCTAAACATACTATTAACACTATATAGTGCCTAATAATATTGTATTATGTATAGACGTGCAATATAAAGCAGGAAAGAGAAAATCTGTTCATTAACTTGACTAGACCCATTCATACAGATTATACTGAAATTAAAATAATAACTAGACTAAATATTAGAAGGTTGAGTTTATATCACCTCACTTGAAACTTTTTTAAACTATAATATAAGTTATTAAAATAAGACAAGCTCCATGGTAACGCTGGGAGGAGGGGCTTGAGACTTGTTATCGGCTCGATCGCGCCGCAGTGTGCTCCTTCTGAAACCCGCTGAGAAAGCGGACACAATAACAACTGTAGACTCTGTATCTGTGCAATGATACACATGTTGTGTATCTGTGTAGTGATACACATGTTGTGTTTTGACCCGTGAGTCAGGTCTGGACAAGAAAGTTTCATTTCAACACGGCAGATCACTGTATGTCGCACGTGCTCGCACGTGTCTTTGCATTCTGCCGCGTCTACATTCACTTCTTCAGTAAACTCATTTCTCTGTGAATGAGTCTGATTGTAATAAAACACACAGCGGTTTGAAGCTAGACTAAGACTTGTTTATTTGTAGTATTTTAATGATGGCGCTACCTAAAATATGGGATGAAGTTGGGTTTTAGTGATGGTTTATTACCCCCTCATGTCAAATCGGATGGCAGACCATTTCATTTATCATGTTAGGGATGGCGGCCCCGCCATATCCCTATGTACGTAGCGAGACCCTGAAATCTTGTCTCTAATTTATAGTTTTTAAATCAGTTTGTTGAAACTTGGCGTTGCTGTTGCTTCGCTCAGTTAGGTCAAAACCTGCAAATGTCAAAGTATATTCAGCGTGGTTTGAGCATAGATCCATGGGTTTGGGGCTGTGTGCTCCGCAGAGCACATGTGCAGAGCTCTAAAAGAAGCTGTTGTCCGCTCTGATTCTGAAAGCTCATGTTAGAGAGCAGAGCATGAACGGGCCTCTGAACTCGGTCACAGACTGAGCCGCTGTGGAAAAAGCAGAATCATGCTTCCCACGCAGTACTGCCCAGCAGCTTGTAGTGGCCACTAAAATACACCGGGACTTGAGCCAAGCTTCAGCAGCAGAAGTGAGGGGAAAATGGTCTTATTTGGATATATTTTAGAATTATCCAAATTTAAATATAGTTGTGACTAGGGCTGCAATCATGACTAGAGTAATTCGATTACTAGAAATCTTAGATTATTATTTTATTGCCTCGATTTGTTTAATTTTCATATTTGATGAAAAACATGTGAATCTGTTGCGCGCAGGACTCAAAGAACGACTTGTGGTGCTTTCGTTTCACACGGAGCTTGTTCCATACAGATCTGCAGCAGCTAAAGCACAACAGAGGGAGAGCGGCGTGTTTTAAACTCACCAGTGCGACTGGGAAGAGTTTTGTTGGGTGAAAAAGCACAGCGATTTAGCTCCGTGTGCCGTTCACTTTAGCCTCCGTGTCGTCGCATCGTCATCGCAGACTTTGTGTTTCATACTTGCGCTCGTCTGCGATGACGGGGCGACGACACGGCGGCAAAAGTGAACGGCACACGGAGCTAATGCTGCAAAATGACACAATTACAAAGAGCTGAGTTACAGCTCAAAACACCAGGGATCTCTCCTCTCACTCAACATGAAGTTTTACAAACGAGTTCCTTATTTTAAGTGTGGCATAAACGCAAATGAATCATAGCTACTGTAACTGTTTACAAACACAGTCTGGTGACAAGTTAATTAGTCCTTTTATATATATTTATGTACAAGCAGAACAGTTTGGGCTGGTGAAGTGAAATTTTGCTGTTTTGAGGACAAATTTGTGTGTTATTTTAAGCACAAACTGGTTATTTGTTTATTACTATGAACTCTAACGTTTATTTAAAAAAAATCTTATATGCATTTAAATGGTTTACGAAATGTAAAAAAATTAACCATTTAATCGAAGAAAAAAAATCAATAGATTACGATAGATCGATAGATTAGATTACGATTTGCTAAAATAATCAACAGCTGCAGCCCTAGTTGTGACAAGGGCCTCATTACAATTGGTATCCCGATACATTTTGGAAAAAAGGTTCTTCATTTTTTGTACTCTGGATAAGAAAATGTATGATATTTCATGTTTATCCACAAAGCACTTATTTATAAATCAATGATGTGCTAATAACTTCATACATCCAGCCAACTGATAGAAATAGAAATAGAAATATATATAGAGCACATTCTAGTAAAGTATTGCATTTTTCTTGCCAAACAATTAGCAAGGCCTGAACATGCTGCAGCAGCATATTCTGCACAGGTGAGATCAGCTTCTTCTAAGGTCCACAGCTCCTTCTCACCTCGGCCCAGAGTAGTGGGCACAAACAGCTGCTGCTCCAAGGAGCGCTCGAGCATATCAAAAGTACTATTCTGCGTTTCTCTCTTGTTTGTTGACCGGCCTTATGGCCTATGTTTTTTTCATCCATGCAGGTCGGATGCTGGGCTGCCCTCAAATGCAGTCATGTTTTCAAAGAAGAAGAAGACCCGGATTGATATATCTGCTCCGTCCAACTTCGAGCACCGAGTGCACACAGACTTTGATGAGCAGGAGCAGAAGTTTGTGGGACTGCCACGCCAATGGCAGTCTCTTATCGAAGACACAGCCAAGCGGCCCAAACCCTTCATCGATGCAACAGTTATCACTACGGTGGAGCCACGGAAAGTATGGTCCAGCTCTTCCGTGGCCACAACATCACTCTTTAAATAGCAAATGATTTTCACTTGTGGGGGGTGGGGGGGGTGTGTTTTTTCTATAATTTTGGAAACCTTAGTCATGCTGAAATTCAAATGTGTTAAGTATGGATTTTTACTCTTATGTTTGAGACTGGGGCTGCACAGTATTGGAATGAGTGCAATGTGCAATATGGCTGTATGCACTTCGATATTATTAGTGTAGGGGTTAAACTATTCACCTATTTCGGTGCTTAATTTGTAAATCAGACCTTCCTGGAACAAAACAGGGCTTTGGAACCAAGGTCCCGACAATTGTCAAAACTTTACGTGAACGCACACAATACATGACCATATAGGTTTTCAGAAATGCCAAAATACAGATGGCATGAAGCCCTAAAACAAACAAAATGTTTACAGTAGAATCCTGTGTCACAGAAAGACAACGCACAAACAAAACTGGTGAAAATGCCAGCACACAATATAAAGAGAAAAGCCCCAAACTAGCCTCTACATAAAATATGATTTTCCATTTGAACAAAGTAAGGACATTATTTATGGCTATGGTAGGTTATCCGTGGGGTTTTGGGAACCTACACTATACCCCAGAAATGTGTCCAGGCGCAACGCCAGTCACATGCTGATCTATTTATGATGATTGTCTGGCATACACCTGACTCTGGATAAACGCACTGGAGGAGACCTGTAATGCCAGAGCGTGATCGCGCTAGCACTGCTCTGGTTTTATTCTTCACAAATCTGTTTGTTGTTTACGTGAGCCCAAGCAAAGTGACTTTCTCAAAGTTTCAAGAGCTTTACCATGATAACTGATATAATACCTAAAAAAACTACAATGAGGGGCCAATAAGTAATCATAAAATTGCGATAGTTCCACTCACAATAACCGTGTCTTTTAAAATGTGATATTGTGACATCCCTAATGGTGATTATGGGATATGACTTTTCTCTGTGCAGTTTTAAATGGGGCACTGTTGGATTCAAAGCCAATGAAATTTTTTAAACTAACTAGCTCTTGTTTCACTTGTAGACCATAGTACGAGGCAGTAAGCTGGGTGTGGATGGCTCTCTCACATGGCTATTGGACGAGTTTGACGACATGTCCGTAACGCGCTCCAACTCTTTGAGACGAGGAAGTCCACCGATCCAGCCGCGCAGAGACTTTCCCGGACCTCAGGAGAATGGAGAGCACCTGCACAGACACTACTCCCACCCAGAAGACAGGTACCACTCCCGCCGACTCCCGCGCGGGAGACTGGTGCGCACCTGTCAAACTGAGGGCACTTATGACCGCTCCATTTTTTTTTCTTCACAGGGGACCAAGAGCCAAACCAGAACATGCCACCCTACTTCACAAAGATGAAAAATTCCATGGGCGTCCTCAACAGCAACCCAGGGGCCAGGAGCCCAACAGGGGCCAAAGAGACCGGCCAGGTTCGGAGCTTCCCCCTCCCCCTCATAGAGACCGAGAACAGCGGGAGCACAACCAGGTTCTACTTTTTATTAATGATTATTTTATTCATACTGTATTTAATTTCTATAACTGACCGTCCATTTTCTGCTAGGAGCAGATGCAGCGGAAGAATCAGCCCAGTGAACACAGACCCAAGTCCAGCTATATGGGCCCTGAAAGCAGCCCTCAGTCTCCTAGAGACAAACGGCCCCTGTCCGGCCCCAACATCCGCACCCCAAACCTACCTGTCACTGAGGGCGTGTTGAAGACTGCGCAGCAGAACGCGAGGCCCTTTAATACTTATCCACGCGCTGACAGTGAGGGCAGCCGCAGTCCCACAGGACCGGTGAGACACTGGTGCTAATCCATTCTATGTGAGCTTTAAAATCATGTCAGAAACATGTCTTTGTCATTTTCACAGCCTGTTCGGAAGCGCGACAGTTCTCCACACAACAGCGACGTGTCGGCTAAGCCCTCTTTAAGCCACCCTCATCATACCTCCCATCCCACCTTGACTCCAGAGGTGTCCCAGCAACACCCACAGCAGCACCAACAGACCCCTCATCCCAATATTCCAGCGCCGCGGCCTCGAGTACAGTCTGGGGCCTCTGGGGTTCCTCCCCAGGCTCGCTCCCCACAGAGA
The DNA here is from genome assembly GCA_015082035.1 of Chaenogobius annularis. Lineage (NCBI taxonomy): Eukaryota > Metazoa > Chordata > Actinopteri > Gobiiformes > Gobiidae > Chaenogobius > Chaenogobius annularis. Next base: position 96,700 of record BJKM01000967.1, on the reverse strand, counting down.
GAGCCACAGAGAGTGTCCCATGAGCAGTTCAGAACTGCTCTGCAGATGGTGGTGGACCCTGGTGACCCACGCACCTACCTGGACCACTATATCAAAATTGGCGAGGGCTCCACAGGCATCGTGTGCATTGCCACAGTTAAAACCACTGGGAAACTTGTTGCCGTTAAAAAGATGGACCTGAGGAAACAACAGCGGAGAGAGCTACTTTTTAATGAGGTACTTCCACCGGCTCGACTCAACACTTGCCATTTTACGGGTGTTTCCCAAAGCCTAGGCACCTTGCTTTGTCTGATCTGAGCATGGTTAAGAATCCATGTCACCCAAGTCGTGTTCCAATGTTCGTGTCTTCTAGAGGCATGAGCCCTCTGTTTGTTGCTATTTACCCATTATGCACCATGATCATTTTAGAAGACATAAAAATAAGTTGATTCAAAAGCAATGTAAATCCTCTTAAGTTTAAAATGTACTAAACATAATTGTACTTTTCGGGCTATACAGCGCTCCTGAAGAAAAGCCGCTCCAACGAAATTTACAAAGAAACAAGAACTTATACATATACGGGCCGCACCGGTCAATAAGCCGCTGGTGCCCACGTTGTAACACACGCCAGTTGTCTTTTGAACAGAGGTCTCATGGCGCACCCACGGTCCGCTGCCCCGCTGCCCCGCAGCCCCGCTGCCCACGTACCTAATTAGACTAATTTCTCAGGGAATATGAGTAGGATTGTAATAAAGCACTGTCCACTGACGTAAAAATGCTTGCGCTTCCTGCTAGAGTGCCCCCTGGTGGCCGTTTGCCAGTAAGCCAGTTTGCAGGGTTCAGAGCGTGGGAAAAAAGTAGGGGCTTGTAGTTCGAAAAGTACGCTAAGCTATACTATTTTTATTAGAATAAGAAACCCCCGTAAAAAACAAATATTTGACCATCATCCCCCCATGTGTATGCATTTTTGTTTGTTCGCGTGTCTGTGGCGCTGCTGCTCGTTCTGAAGCCTGTCCCATTAGCTGTCTTTTTGGGCTGAGGTAGTTCACTTTGAATTGGAAATAAGTGAGTTTGGAGGAACTGATTTCAGAGGCAAGGCTAGGTACCTAGGCTTTGGGAAACGCCATACATCTCACTCCAAAGATCAAGATACTTTGTTGAAGCTTCCTGCTTGGAGAGCGGCCTCAAAGATCCTGTGTTCTAGAATCAATCCTTAATGGCCAATTAAAGACACGCATTTTAAAGCCTAAATCACAATTTAGAGTTTATCGCGATTTGTGTACACTATGTGACTTTATACTTTCTTGAAATTGTAACTATTACTCTTCACTGTGATTGGTTGAATCCACCTGTCACTTACTCAACACATGATGGAGGTGGACCAATAGGAGGAGGGGTGGGGAAAAGTGTTCAGCAGCAGCACTGAATCATGATATGACGATATCACCAAAATAGCAGATATTGTCACAGGGAACAGATCATCATAATGCTTGGAATGCTTGGAATCTTTCTTTAAGGTTATTTTATTTATTCATTTTGAGGTTGCCTTACAGAACGATTAATCTGATTCTCAAATTTTCCATATCTTCCGAACAACTTTCATGATATTGACCATTTAATATATTCATTGATCACCGTCATGCCCTGGCTCTGAGGTTGCAATGATAACCAGATAACCAAACATGAAAACATGAAACGCAAACGAACCAGTTCCATGAACCTCAGGATGCACCGGCAATGTCAGGCAGAGTGTGAATGTAAATGCATGATCAGGGTATATGTGAGGTGTAGTGGACAACAAAACAAAATAAAGGGATTTGAAAAGAGGGTGCACACAGGTGGCTGGCGTGTGGCAAGCTGAGAGTGCGCTACAGGCACAATCTTTAAAGACACCAGGCCCCTCATTAAGACTGGGATTCCCCCCAGATATCACTGCAACCAAAACACATACCAATGCTACCAACACCAATGAGCCTCTACTTTAATGGCAATGTGAAATCAACAAATGTAATCAAGCCACCTCAACAACTGCGGACTTTAAGGTTATGGACCGCATACACCACAACAGGTGGGCTTTGACCAAACCTTCCCCCCAAAATGCTTCAGGGCTATCACGAAAGAGAGAACATCTTTTTCCAATTGTGTGTATCTTAGCTGGACAAATCTCTCGATGTACCGGTCAATCTACGTTCCTACCCTCACCTACGGTCATGAGCTTTGGCTAGTGACCGAAAGGACAAGATCACGGATACAAGCGGTCGAAATGAGTTTCCTCCGCAGGGTGGCTGGGCGCTCCCTTAGAGATAGGGTGAGGAGCTCAGTCACACGGGAGGAGCTCGGAGTCGGAATAGCCGCTGCTCCTCCACGTCGAGAGGAGCCAGCTGAGGTGGCTCGGGCATCTGTTCCGGATGCCTCCTGGGCGCCTCCCTAGGGAGGTGTTTCGGGCATGTCCCACCGGGAGGAGATCATCATTTTCTTCTGTAATGGCCTTCTTTCCTGCTGCCAAAGGTATCCATTTATTATGTCCATGGCTGGGATTTTGAGGCTGGCCTAAATACATAGTTCTGCAATCAAGATGGATGGTGGTGTCAAAGACATTCTGTAGTGCAGAATCTAAACATGTTTTAAACACACAACCCAGGACTCACACAGGACTCAAGTCTAACCCAAACCACGACTGAACCAGGTCTAACCCAAACCAGGATTCACCTAGGACTGAACAAAATCTAGCCCAAACCAGGGCCGAACCAGCCTGGTTCGGCCCTGGTTCAAAAATACATATTAAATACACATAAATGCCCCCACACATGCACATTTATTAAATAGTTACTACCTTTTTAATTGTTGTGTAATTTGGTTATGAATGTAATTATAGGCCCATTTAGCCTAATTGAACAGGTATCCCTTGACCAAGTCAATGCTCATAAAGCCCTAAAAAGGTTGGTGACCCCGATTTAGATATTATTCCCCTTGAAAGTTTCAGTTTGCCTTTTAATGAAAATTTCAGTCCAGAGGGTTATGATGATCATTGATCAACCTTATTTGCTAATTTTTATTTTCTTCCATGTTGTAAGCACAAATTTTACCCAGGGCTTCTCCACCCCCCTCAAAATGACTCAACCGTCATCTGCCACCAAAACTTGCACAGAAACCCGCGCCGCAACATGTTCCTCTGGTTGATAAATTTTTTGTTTGGTCAAATTGAACATCATCTGCGTAGCAGGAATTTTATATTCCTTCCCATCAATTGTGACACCATGATTTGATTTTGATTGTCTAATAAATTGAGCCAATGGTTTCAAGTACAATGCAAACTGACAGAATCAAAAGCTTTCTCAGTGTCTACACTAATAAGCTTTGTTTGTCTTGTTATCTTGCCTTTGCCATCGGTTCATAAATCTTGGTGGATTCTTTTCGGGCTCCTGAATAAAAGCCGCGCACACAATATTTCCGCAGAAAATAGAACTTGTCTATATACGGGCTGCACCTAACAATGAACCACAGGTGCTCATGTTGTAACATGATATATTTACACACAACTAAACGCGGTAGTGATGCGTCTTTTGAACCGGGGTCTCACGGCGCACCCGCGGTCCGCTGCGTTACTAATAGACTAATTTCTAAGTGAATAGGAGTTGGATTGTAATAAAACTCACAGCATTTTGAAGTTTAACAAACAGAAAACACATCACAGCTGTCCCCTCTGTCCTTGATTCCTCTGTGTGAGGTGATTTTCCTGTGTGTGTCTTCACACCTGGTTCATCTGCTCCTGCACTTGTGTGTGCGTGTTATGTGTAGCAAGTATGTTGTAGCATGGGATCTTTACACAGAAATATTGTTCCACGGTAATAATACAGGGTTGTCTTTTGACCAGGTCCGGGCCAAGAAAGTCTCATTTAAATGCGGGTTCCAAAACTTCAGAACCGCCGTGTATCGCATGTCCGCGCTTCCGCGTGTGTCTTTGTGCTTCTCCTTATTAGATCCATTTCTCTTGTGAATATGAGTCTGATTGTAAAATAAAACACACAGCGTTTTGAAGCATAAAATACAGGGAACACGACGTGTCCCCTGGACAGCGCATTCCACTGTCCACTGACATCTTATACAGTGTGTCTTGCGCTTCCTGCTAGTGTGCCCCCCGGTGGCTGTTGGCCAGTAAAAATCAATAAATTAGCCGCACTTTGTTTTAATGACCGCAGGGTTCAAAGCGTGAGAAAAATTGTAGCGGCTTGTAGTCAGAAAAGTACAGTATTTGTTACATTATTTTTTACATAATTGAGGTGTATAAACAATAATCCACATTCAGAATAGAAATGGATCTATATGAGGCACACTCAAGTTGGATACGGTAGCTTCCTATCCAACTAGGAGGGGTCCTACTGCGTAGTTGTAAAGTTGTTAAAAGCAAAGAGGTGAGTTTCTTTTAGAGCGTTTATACCACTCTGAGGTGAACCCCTCACTCCCCCGAGATTTATTATTCTTTAGTTTTCTTATTGCACCTTGTATTTCCTATACTATTCATTTCAGCTCCTTTTTTTTATATATATATTTTTTTATTTTACTCAAAGTAGTTTATTTCATCTTTATCTTCTGAGATCTTAGAGAAAAGTTTTTTTTATACATAGAAATGCCTATTTTTATTATATATGATGCCTATTTTTATTTTTATTGTAGTAATTTTTAAATTGTTTCTTAATGCATGCCCTTTTTGATTTGAAAATATATGTTGTTTTATTATTGCTCAGTGTTTTATGTTGCACCTTAAGGCCGAGACAAGTTCCTATGTTTGTGAATTTTGTTCATTGACAATGGCAATAAACTCTTTCTGATTCTGATTCTAAAAGGATTCAAATACTGAATTTGGTCTTGTTTGGTTAAGATAATTTCAAAATACCTACCCATAGATAAAGGTGTAGTCCTACATAAAGAACTATCAACAATTTTGGGGAAATATTATACCCTCTCTTTAATGCAAAAAAAATCTTGTAAATTTAACTCTTATCCCAGATTTAAGTCAAAGGATTGATATGATACAAATGAATGTTTAGCCCATATTTCTCTGATCTTGTATCCAGTTAAAAACTCTACAATTATCAAAAGAAAAAGGAGGTTGGGGTTTGCTTTGTCAAAAAAATTGCATTATTTCATCTCTGATCAGTGCGTTGCTGTGCTGGTGTGACCCAGAATATCAATGGAAGTCAATGGAAAAACATTGAGATTCCTGTACAGGCCTTACTGGCAGATGACAGACGGTTGAGTCAACAGGAGGACGTTGAGAATCCCTGGGTAAAATCTGTGCTTACAACATGGAAGGAGCTGATCAAAATATACAAACTAAACATCCATCCATTCATCTTCTTCCGCTCTATCCGGGGCTGGGTCGCCCCAACTCCTCCGGGAGGATCCCGAGGTGGCCAGCCGAGAGACATAGTCCCTCCAGCGTGTCCTGGGTCTTGCCCGGGGCCTCCTCCCGGTGGGACATGCCCGAAACACCTCTCTAGGGAGGCGCCCAGCTGGCTCCTCTCGACATGGAGGAGCAGCGGCTCTACTCCGAGCTCCTTCCGTGTGGCTGATCTCTAAGGGAGCGCCCAGCCACCCTGCGGAGGAAACTCATGTCGACCACTTGTATCCGCGATCTTGTCCTTTCGGTCACCCAAAGCTCATGACCATAGTTGAGGGCAGGAACGTAGATTGACCGGTAAATCGAGAGCTTTGTCTTTCAACTCGGCTCCTTCTTCACCACAACGGTCCGATGCAGCGACCGCATCACTGCAGACGTTGCACCGATCCGCCTGTCAATTTCACGCTCCATCCTTCCCTCACTCGTGAACAAGACCCCGAGATACTTGAACTACTCCATTTGGGGCAAGGACTCCCCACCCACCCGGAGAGGGCAAGCCACCTTTTTCCGGTTGAGAACCATGGCCTCAGATTAGGAGGTGCTGATTCTCATCCCAGCTGCTTCACATTCAAAAACAGTTGCAAACCATTCCAGTGCAACATGCACGGGGAGACATCAGGACATCATCTGCAAACAGCAGAGATGAGATCTTGTGGTCCCCAAACCGGACCGCCTCCGACCCCTGACTGCGCCTAGAAATTCTGTCCATAAAAACAATGAACAGCACCGGTGACAAAGGGCAGCCCTGGTGGAGTCCAACACGCACTGGGAACAGGTCTGACTTACTGCCGGCAATGCGAACACAGCTCCTCCTCCGGTCATACAGGGACCGGACAGCCCTGAGCAAAGGGCCCAGGACCCCAGACCCCGTACTCCCGCAGCACCCCCCAAAGGGCACCCCGTGGGACACGGTCGAAAGCCCTCTCCAGATCCACAAAGCACATGTGGACTGGTTGGGCAAACTCCCATGAACACTCGAGCACCCAATGGAGAGTCTAGAGCTGGTCCAGTGTTCCATGACCAGGACGAAAACCACTCTGCTCCTCCTGAATCCGAGACTTTGAGGAGTTTGCCAACAACCGCAGTGACTTCGGCTTGGGTGATGGATGAGTCAGCCTCCGAGTCATCAGTCTCTTCGGAAGACTTGACAGTGGGATTTAGGAGGTCCTCAAAGTACCCCTTCCACCGCCCGACGACATCCCCAGTCGAGGTCAGCAGGTCCCCACCCGCACTGTAAACGGTGTTGGTGGAACACTGCTTCCCCCTCCTGATGCGCCAGAATTTCTTTGGGGCAGACCGATAGTCGTCCTCCATGGCCTCCCCGAACTCCTCCCAGACCCGGGTTTTTGCATCTGTGACAGCAGATGCAAAAGAATAAACGAGAATAAACCCTAACCCTATGTCACCATGTCAAAGGGTTTATTATTCACAAGGAAATGCAGACTGTTTGAGAAACTGACAGCCAGGAGGTGAACCACTATCACGTATGTTTTGGGACTGTCATATTGTTCAGAAATGTTGGAATGAAATAAAAAAATGCACTGCAGACTGTTTTTGACATTGCCATCCCTCTCAATTTTAGAACTATGTACTTGGGCCTCAAAACTCCTGCCATGAACACAATCAATGGATACCTTTTGGAATGTAGTGCTGGTGACAGGAAAACATGCCATCACTAACTCACCCTCGGCACGTTTCCGCGTAGAATTTACATGCAAGAAGTATAATCAAAGCTTTACGCTCTCATAATCTACAGATCTAAATGATTAGATTCCAAATTGCCATGTTTTGCTTTCTAGTATAATATTTATACATGCAGTTTGGTTCAACATTATAGTTTATTTTTCTTAAGAACTCGACATTGAGTTGACAGTTCATCCTTCCCTTACTTAAATATTATGCATTATTACTTATTAAAATTGTATCCGGCGGCTGGAAAAACGCAAAAATCCAGTAGTAAACAAGGACGAATACGCTTAAGTGTGGGATCGAAAATTCGAACTTGGTGAGCTCTAATTTTGAGTGAAAACGCAGTGAAAAAATATTGAAAGACGGCTCAGTAGCGCTACCACAAAAATGTATTAATATGGGGCCAATGGGAGCCCGATGCCAAAAAAAGTCGCAGTTAAAATATGACGCTCACTCCAAAAGATAGTTCATGTGAGGACGTTTAAAAAATTATATTACGACCCCATCCTAAATCATACAGGAAGTCGGCCATATTGGATAAAACAAAGCGCTGACAAAAGTGCACCTTGTCGTACTTTTGGCATCTCCTACAGTTTTTATCAAAAACTCTTCAAATTTGGCCACAAGACACAAAACCCACGAGCAATGAAATGTTATCAGTTTGAAGCTGATACGCCTTCAGGTGTGGTCATACTGAATTTTAAACAAAACTGCAATTTTTGTAAAAGTTTCTTAAACATTTTTTAATTGGAAAACGTTACTTTTAGATCCAAGATGGCGCCGCAGACGGATGCCCTGGCCTTTCTGTGCTTTTTAACCCTGTCTGATTATGTTCGTAAATTGTGTGTCTGCGTGCTCTTACACCCGTGAAGAGCTCTTGTCCTTCCGAACAACAACTCCTACGGACCTAGTTCCAGTTTTTTTAGTTTCTGCTGCTGAATTAGCCCTTCTTTTGGCTAAAAGAGTGAGGAAAACGCTCGGGGGTCCTCGTACGGCTCAGGAGACGCGGTACACGGACGCCCTTACCTGGGATTTTCCTCTCCAACGTTCGCATCACTCTCCAACAAAATGGACGAACTGGCGCTGCTGATGAGACGAAACAGAGACTTTTCTTCATCTCCTGTTTTGTGTTTCACGGAGACGTGGCTCAGTGAGCCGATCCCGGACGGCGCCGTACAGCTCGAGGGGTTTTGCCTCTTTTCGTGTGGATCGTCATAAGGGTCTCTCCGGGGGTAAAACACGCGGCGGAGGAGGTCTGTTTTTACATCAGCAACGCCTGGTCTTCAGATGTGACTGTGATACTCCAAACACTGCTCTCCTGATCTGGAATATCTTTTCATTAACTGCAAACCATTCTACTCGCCACGTGAGTTCGCCTCATTCATTCTGGCTGTTGTTTACATCCCGCCGAGCGCAAACGTGCACGTGGCACAGCGCGCGCGTCGCGGACCAGATTCTGAGTGTGGAGCGGACCTTCCGGACTCCTTGTGTATTATCCTGGGTGATTTTAACAAGGGGAATCTCAGCCACGAACTACCAAAGTACAGACAGTTTATTAAAGTCCCGACCAGAGAGCAGAACACGCTGGATCACTGTTACACAACAGTCAGTAAAGCTTCCGCGCCGTGGCTCGCGCTGCTCTCGGCTTTTTCCGATCACGCCATGGTCCACCTGATCCCCACGTACAGGCAGAGGCTGAAGCTCTCCAAACCTGCAGTGAGGACCTCCAAGAAGTGGACCAATGAGGCAGCGGAGGAGCTACGTGTGTATGGACATTACAGACTGGGAGGTCTTCAGAGCTGCCACAGAGAGTTTGGATGAGTACACGGACACTGTGACGTCATACATTCGATTCTGTGAGGACAGCATCATACCAACACAAACCAAAGTCACTTTCAACAATGACAAACCTGGTTCACTCCAAAACTGAGGCAGTTAAGGCAGCAGAAGGAGGCAGCGCACAGGGCTGGTGACAGGGGGCGCTACAAAGACGCAAAGTATGGATTTAGCAAAGAGGTTTCTCGAGCGAGATCACAGTACAATACGCGTCTGAAGCAGCAGTTCTCTGACAACAACCCCGCCTCCGTGTGGATGGGGCTCCGGCTCCTCACCAACCACAAGCCCGAGCCCCCTGCTGCAGACAATCGAAAACTGGCTGAGCAACTTAACACCTTCTACTCCAGGTTTGATGTGACCACCCCTCCCCCACGGTGGCCACCTCCGCCAACCCAAACCTGGTCACCCCCACCTCCCCACCACTCTCTCGGTTCAGGAACAGGATGTTCACAGGCTATTTCGGAAATCCAACCCCCGAAAAGCTGCTGGACCAGACGGCGTCTCTGCCGCTACATTAAGACATTGCGCAGGAGAGTTAACCCCCGTCTTCACAGAACATTTTTAACACCTCCCTGGAGTCATGCCATGTCCCAGCCTGCTTCAAGTCTGCCATCATTGTCCCTGTCCCCAAGAAGCCCCGGATCACTGGACTTAATGACTACAGGCCTGTGGCGCTGACGTCTGTAGTCGCAAAGTCATTTGAACGCCTGGTCCTGCCCCACCTCAAGTCCTTCACCTCCCTCCCTGCTGGACCCCCTGCAGTTCGCCTACAGAGCCAACAGGTCTGTAGACGACACCATCAACCTGGCACTCCACTTCATCCTGCAGCATCTGGACTCCCCGGGAACCTACGCCAGGATCCTGTTCGTGGACTTCAGCTCTGCTTTCAACACCATCCTCCCTGCTCTGCTCCAGGACAAGCTCTCCCAGCTCAACGTGCCTGACTCCACCTGCAGGTGGATCACTGACTTCCTGACGGATCGGAGGCAGTGCGTGCGGCTGGGGAAGAATGTCTCAGACACTCGGACTATCAGCACAGGAGCTCCTCAGGGCTGTGTACTTTCCCCTCTGCTCTTCTCCCTGTACACAAACTGCTGCACCTCCAGCCACGACTCCGTAAAACTCATCAAGTTTGCGGACGACACACCCTCATCGGGCTCATCTCGGACGGGGATGAGTCTGACTACAGGAGGGAGGTGGACCGGCTGGTGTCCTGGTGCAGCCGGTAACAATCTGGAGTTCAACGCCCAGAAGACAGTGGAGATGATCTTGGACTTCAGGAAAGCCACAGCCCCCAGCCCCCCCTCATCATGACAGACTCCCCCATCACCACCGTGGACTCCTTCCGCTTCCTGGGCACCACCATCACCCAGGACCTCAAGTGGGAGCCCTCCATCAGCTCCCTCATCAAGAAGGCCCAGCAGAGGATGTACTTTCTGCGGCAGCTGAGGAAAGCCAAGCTGCCAGTGCAGATGATGGTGCAGTTCTACACGGCCATCATTGAGTCCATCCTCACCTCCTCCATCACCGTGTGGTACGCTGGAGCCACAGCCAGGGACAAACAGAGACTACAGCGCATTGTGCGTTCTGCTGAGAAGGTGATCGGCTGCAGACTTCCATCTCTGCAGGACCTGTACGTCTCCAGGGCTCTGGGACGAGCAGGTCGGATCACAGCTGACCCTTCTCACCCTGGACATGGTCTATTTGAACCACTCCCCTCAGGCAGGAGGCTACGGTCCATCCGGACCAGAACCTCCCGCCACAAGAATAGTTTCTTTCCCTCTGCTGTTGAACTCATGAACACTTCAAAACACCTGTCACTTTAACTGCAATATTCAACCACTCACTGCACTGTCACTTTCTGCACTCAAACTGTAAATCTAACTATAACTCTTGTGTACATAGAAATGCCTATATTTTTATTGTACAGTAATTTTAAATTGTTTCCTAATTCATGCCCTTTTTTGATTGAATATATGTTGTTTTATTATTACTCAGTGTTTTATGTTGCACCTTAAGGCCGAGACAAGTTCCTACGTTTTTGAATTTTGTTCATTGACAATGGCAATAAACTCTTTTCTGATTCTGATTCTGATTCTGATCTGGAGCGTTTGAAGATTTCCAAGCTGAACGCAATGATATGCAAATGTGGTGGCTATCTAATAAAATGGCTCTCTAGTGCCCTCTGCAAATAAGATTTAAATAAATTCAACAAGACAATACTTTTGTCGGAGAGGACTGAAAAAAATTACAAGGGGTTCATTTGCAATGGGGCACAATGTGACAAAATCACATGACTCTCTAGCTTGAATAATTTTTCTCCCACTAACACACCCAATTTTTACCCCAAACCAGGGGTGTCACTCAAATCCACAGTGGGCCAAAATGTAAAACTTGAACAAAGTCGCGGGCCAGTATTGAACAAATGAAACTTTTAATATTGACCCAAACAAGATTTGCTTTAACATTGAATATGGAACAAGCAACACTTATTACTATACAATATATAATGGGATTTGTAGTAGTAACGATGAATGAATGCGCTGTATAATACCGGCGCGCCAAGCCCTAGTGGTCATTTGGTATAGCCTCTCGGGCCAAATATAATTACACTGCGGGCCAGAGTTTGACACCTATGCCCTAAAAGTTAACAAAAACACACACCAAAAAAATGTGAGGGACACTACGAGAATAAACTCGTAAATTAACGAAAATAAACTTGTAAATTATCGAGAAGGAACTTGTAAATTAATGAGACTAAAGTCATACATTTATGAGAATATAGTCGTAGTCAAAATAAAGTCGTCATTTAAATGTTTAGGGGCAGGTGTCAACGTTCCGATTCAAAGTGACTTGGGCAATCCTCACGGCCAGGACGCAAAAGAATGTGTTTGTGAATGATGCTTTTATGTAGTTCTAAGCCATTTACTCTTCCAAACTGCTGGATCAACCCTTTACTTTCTCCATGGCGTAGCCGTAGTGGACCAGCCGCTCCGTGCCACAGCCGCTTCGTGCCACAGCCGCTCCGTGCCACAGCCGCTCCGTGCCATTTTTTGGCATCCCTTGGACAAACTTGGTGAAACGCCAGCCCACACTGGGCAGCATAGTGGTGGTTGGTGGTGATAATTTTTTGGGGCATGCAGTAATATTCTAAGCGGAAGAAGATGGATGGCACCAATTGTGTTCATGTTTGTAAGGGTTAGTTTGTTTTACACACACGACATCATCCATACAAGCCATTCCACCTCTTACAGCCGAGTAGCACAACTACAGCCTAACGCACCCATGTAGCCCAGGCTGATGACTACAATGAGGGGATACTGTAGCTAATAAAGACATAGTGATTACACATGGCCATGCATGAGCGCAGCTCCAACACATGTGCACCCAACACCGGAGTACGTCATTTTACACACACATCCCAACTGTGAGGCGGCTTAAATTTGCCAAGAAATGAACACAAATGAAGTTCCATGCTCCCCAGAGGACTAAGAGCATCCTCTAACTGCACACTGGCCAGGGTCTGGAGCACTGGCCTCAGGCCACAGGGTCTGGAGCACTGGCCTCAGGCCACAGGGTCTGGAGCACTGGCCTCAGGCCACAGGGTCTGGAGCACTGGCCTCAGGCCACAGGGTCTGGAGCACTGGCCCCTGGCGCTGTGCGCACGGCTCCACAAGCCCGTAGTCCTGTGTTGTCAAACCTATGGACACAAATAACTCACATGAACGGTGACTTTATACAAAGTTTAGAAGGGTGAAGAGGTGAAAATGGTCCAAGACTCCCTCACCTGCGGCTGTGGCTCTGAGGGCGGTCATCCTGCCCAGTCCCCAGGAGCTGAGCTCCGCACACAGACCCTTAACCAGAAAGACAAGGGGGCGCTGCTTGACATGGGGAAATGATTGTTTGTGATGTCTAAAAGGCCCGATAGTTCGATATATATTGTGGGCTTTTGTGTTAACTTTTAATTCATCCATGAAATTTTTACTCAGTTTATTTTCGTTAACTTCGCTAATTTACGAGTTTATTCTCGTTAACTTCGTTAATTTACGAGTTTATTCTCGTTAATTCACGATCTTATTCTCGTTAATTTCGTTAATTTACGGGTTTATTCTCGTAGTGCCCAACAATTTTTTGTTTTATTTGGGTTGGCCCTCCGCAAAAGCCAATAGAACTTTTTGGGTGAAAATTGTCGCAGATAGTTGAAATTCTGTGCGTCCCACGCCGTCTACACCTCCGTAGAAGTGCGGCCCCAGAGCGCAACAGGAACGGAGGCACATTACGCAGCAGTGGGTCAAAGAAAGTTGCAGACCCTCTATGACCATTTTCCATGTATGAATCCACATTTACTTTGATCAATAGTATCTTGTGACGTTCATACACCACCACCGAATCTATGTTTTTTTCATGACCGTTGAAAATAATAAAAACATATCAATAACTGGAGAGCCAAGCGGCACACCAGCCAACCTGGCACCATCTTGACATATAGTAGTAGTAGTAGTAGACATTATATATTTACAACATATGTGAGGGCCTTCTTCCCAGCTGGTTATGTTCCAAAGATATCCTTCCATTGTGTCCATTGTGGGAGGTTTGAGCCCCAAGTGCATTATTCCAAAATTGAATGGGATGATGGTGACTATCTGCATTGCCTTATTTCCGTCCAGTATTTTTGTATGCTGTGACAGTCCCAAAACGCATGATAATGGTTTGCCTCCTGGCAACCCCAATTTCTCCAGCACTCAGCCCCCCTGTGAATAATTTGCACTTTGACATGGTGTTATGAAAAAACGGGTCACATTCTTCCAACAGAACTCTCGCCAAATATGGGACCCCTTGGTCCTCCATTGGGATGTGCATATCTCCTTCCAGTCCTCGTCCGTCAAGATTATTTTACCCTCTTCTTCCATTTGGTTTTAATATACTTAGTAGATTGTCTGTCCAAGTAATTAATGCATTTATATGCTTTTGTTCAGATTCATAAGCCTTGATAAATATTTATTTATAATTGTCGTTATTTTGCTTTATTTCTTGGTTATAAAAAAGTTTTTCCAGGCCAAAGGATTCCTTCAACATATCAAAACTTTTCATTTGATTTTCTTCTACAATCTGGTAGAGAACTTTTATCCCTTTGGTTGACCATGTCTTGAATCTCTTATCAATGCTGTTTGGCTTAAAACCTTGATCGTATGCCATTTATATGTTTTAATTAACTTGATCCATATCATTAGCACTGGTTTTACCAAGGGATTCTCCACTTCCTCCAAGTGACTCAACCGTTTGTCGTCTGCGAGCAGGGCCTGTACAGGAACCCCCGGCACCACACTACATTCAATATTTTTCCATTGTGCCTCGTACTCCGAGTCACACCAGTACAGTAGTGCCCTGATTTGAGCTGAAATATAGTAACTCTTCAGGCAGGGAAGGCCCCAGCCTCCTTTTTCTTTTTGTAATTGCAAAGTCCTGAATCGGATTTGAGGTTTTTTACCATGCCATATAAATCTGGAGATTGTTTTATTCCACTTATCAAACAACTGCTTGGGGAGGGAAATTGGCAGTGTCTGGAATAAATGGAGAAGTCTGGACAAAACATTAATTTGAATAGTTTCAATCCTTTGGCTCAGACTTAAATATGGAGGCAACATTTTTCAAGATCTTTCTTTATAGAGGAAAAAAGAGGACATTTTTGACAAGTCTTTATGGAGGACCACACCCAAATATTTGAGAGAACCTGTTTGCCATTTAAATCGGTAGGTCATTTGAAATGTCAATGGGGGTTGCCAGTAGGATATAATTTCAGTTTTTTGTACATTCAGTTTGTATCAAGACATTGGACTATTTTCACCAAGAAAATGCTTCACCTTAGGTATTGAAATATCTGGCTTCGTCAGAAACAAAGTATCATCTGCATAACAGGCAATTTTATGTTTCATCCCATGAATTGTAACACCATGAATTGTGTCCGATTGTCTAATATACTGGGTCAATGGTTCCACAGCCCTGTCTCACCCCCCTTTCCAGGGTCAGCGGGTCTGTCAAATTGCCGTTGATTTTTATTCTTGAGGGTGGACCTCATTCAGAGAGCCTGAATATTTTGTATTATTAACTCATCTATTTGAAATTTGTGCAATACTTTGAATAGATAAGTCCAGCTTACAGAATCAAAGGCTTTCTCAGCGTCAAGGCTCATTATTACAGCTTTGTTTTATTGATTTTGAATATAGTTCATTATGTGTAGAGATCGCCGTATATTATCTTGTTAGTCGTTTGTTGACAAATTTTGTCTGATCGTTATGAATTAATTTTGGGAGCATTTTTTACATTCTTTTAGACATAATTGAGGTGTAGATACGATAGTCCACATTCAGAATTGATATTGGTCTGTATGAGGCACAGTCAAGTTGATCCTTCCCCTCTTTAGGTATCAAGGATATAATGGCGTCCCTCCAACTCGGAGGGATCTGAGATTTGTTTAGGACCCAGTTAAAAGTTGACAAAAGCAGGGGGGTGAGTGTGTTTTTTTAGAGCCTTATACCACTCTGAGGTAAACCCTTCACTCCCTGGAGATTTATTGTTTTTTAGTCTTTTAATTGCACTTTGAATTTCTGAGTCGTTTATTTCAGCACCTAGTTTTTTATTTTGCTCTTCGGTCATGGTGGGTAAATTTAGAGTATCTAGAACAGATTGTATTTCTTCTTCACTGTTTTGTGGTATTTGACGAGTGTATTTGATCTTGTTTGGTTAAGATGACATTGTTCTGGCTGTCTCGTATTTTAAAAATGGTTCTTTCTGCCTGTTGTTATCTAAGCTTCCAAGATAGCAATTTGGAGAATTTTGATCCACTTTCATAATATCTTTGCTTGGTAAAAAACATTTTTTAAATTATTTCTTGTGTGGCCAGGTCATTAATCTCGCCTCTTTTCTCTTTAATTTCCTGCAGCATTTGAGGATTACCATTTTCTGCGTGTTTGTCTCCTTTTAGCTGAGGCGAAAGCAATTACCCGGCACCTCAAGACTGCCTTTGCTGCATCCCAAAGGATGGGCGGGGAGGTATCACCATTATCATTATCCTCTACATAGGTTTCAATATCTTTTGAATTTTTTTTTTTTTTAAATTGAGGGTCATTGAGTGGGGGACTGACATTAAATCTCCAGAGTGTGTTCTTCCGTTTCTGTTCCAGATCAACAGTGATGTAAATAGGAGCATGATCACTCAGGTCTATTGTACCTATGTCTGCGTCTGTGACTTTTGACCTATCTTTTGCAAAAATAGATAAATAATCTATTCTAGTGTATTTTTTATGTGGCTTAGAGAAATGTGTATATTGGCGCACACTGGGATTCAACTCTCTCCAGATATCGATCAGCCCTATGTTATGCATTATTTATTATTTATAGTTTTACCAGTGCTTGGTGAGTTTGAAACGTCCAATGTCGGCTGAACATGCAAGTTCCAGTCACCGTCGCAGACAAGAGTTCCCTCAGAGTGGTTTACAATCAAATCCATAACTTCAGTATAAAACGTTAGGTCACTTCCTGGTGGGGCATATACATTTATCAGGGTAAACACACTCCCATTGATGGTTCCCTTAACCGTATCTGCCTTCCCTATCTTTTTGTTCAAAAGTATGTTAAAACGCTATCCTGGTTGAAATCAATATGGCCACACCTCTTTTATGTTTACCCCTATATGAGGAATAGTAAAGTTTATTATAACAGTTTCCAATTAATTTTTTATGTTCTAAATCATTTAGGTGGGTCTCTTGTAGGTATACAATATCTATTTTTATTTTTTTCATCTTTGTTACTATCCTTGACCCGCTTAACCGGGCTCAATATTCCATTAACGTTAGAGGATTGCTATTCTTACTTTGTCTAATGCCATTTTATGAACCGTATCGAAATTACTCTTTCCAATCTGCTCTCTTCGCAAGATTCTCTAGTCAAGCCCAACACATAAACATAAAAATTACAAGAATATAACGTAATACTAATAAACTGCAGGGGGAAAAAGAAAGAAGATATATTTCCACATGTATGCAAACAAGTCTCTTATGGGGGAAATAAAATGAGAAATAAGGATTTGAGTCCCAAAATCTTAGTTTTGTTTCTTGAGTGATCCCCCAGAGGGATCCCGAGCAGGTCACGTTGCTATGGGTAACGTTGTTGCGACGTCATCATCGCGCGACTTTGTTATGTTGCCGGGGGGTGGGCCGAAGTCTGGCCTATGTATAACTCGCCGTTTACATACAGTTTGTCAACAACAAGGCAAACTCTTTCCCTTTTTTGCTTAAAAATGTTCATGATGGGGACGAGTTCCCGTCTTGATGATGCCCTAATTAAAGACAATGGCAATTCAGAATCAGAATCAGAATCAGATAATTGTACACTTTAGTGTGGCGTGACCCATATACACCTCAATTATATCCGAAAGAATGGAACAAATACTCCCAAACTTAATCCACAATGATCAGACAAGATTTATTAACAAACAACACAAGACAACATATAAGACTATCTTTACACATAATGAGCAAATTCCAAAAACTGTATTAATTGCTGTAATTATAATTAGTCTGGATGCTGAGAAGGCTTTTGATTCTGTTAGCTGGCTATATTTATTTAAAGTGCTAAACACATTTCAAATCGACAATTTAATTATAAAAAAATATAGGGGCTCTTTACGATGGTCCAACATCGAGAATTTGAATCAATGGCCATCTGACAGGTCCACTGACTCTGGAAAGAGGGGTGAAGCAGGGCTGTGCCTGGTCCCCCTTCCTGTTTGCTTTGTACATGGAAACATTGGCCCAATTTATTAGGCAATTGAAAACAATTAATGGTGTTGCAAGTGACGGGACGGAACATAAAATTGCCTGCTGCAGATGATGATCTACTGTATTTGACCAAACCAGAAATTTCCATACCCAATGTGATGCATTTTCTTCAAAAGATTGGTCCATTGTCCGGATACAAATTGAAATTATCTCATTCTGGCACCCCCCTTTGACCTTTAGAAAGACCTATCCATTTAAATAAATATCCATTTAAATATCCATTTAAAACGGAATCTCTTAAATATTTAGGTGTGGTCCTCCATAGAGACCTATCAACAATTTGAGAAAAATTATACCCCTCTTTTTACAACTATGGAAAATATCTTGAAAAATGGAACCTCATCCCCTACTTAAATCTAAATCAAAGGATTGAAACTTTTGAAATGAATGTTTTGCCTAGATTTCTCCTGTTCCAGACTCTTCCGATTTCCATCCCCAACTGACTGAGTGTTATAAAACAATCTGACTGAAAAATTACTTTATTTCAGCTCAAATCAGAACGTTGCTGTACTGGTGTGACCCAGAATATGAATCTCAATGGAAAAATGTTCAGATGACTGTCGTGCCGGGGGTTCCTGCACAGGCCTTAAGTCATTTGGAGGAAGTGGTGAAATCTGTTCTTACATGGAAGGAGCTAATCAAAACATACAAACTAAACCAAAGATGTTATCTTAAATTATAATGGCACAGGGTTAGTTACTCAAGATTTAAAGTCTCTACAACAAAAGGTATAACGGTTTTCTACCATATTGTAGAGGCAAATCATATGAAAAGCTTTAATATGTTGAAAGAATCCTTTGGCTTGGAGAAGCAGGACTTTTATACCACCCTATATTTACGAATAAGGAGTGATTATAACCAAGACATTAAACAGAGTGATGACCATAATAGCCCTTTGACTGAATTAATGAATTTCAAGGGGAATAATATCTAAATTATACAAATGTATTTACAATTTGGGCAGCCACTACTGATTACCCTATCTTTCAGATCTATCCTTAATGTAATTTTGATGAAGAGTGGGAAAGTACATCTCAGTGGAGAAGCACAAAATCACAAGTTTAGAGAGAATTCTGTTGGAAAAATGTGTCACGTTTCTTTCCAACCCCATGCCAAAGTGCCCATTATTCACAAGGAAATCCCAATTGATGGAGAAACTGTGGCATCAGGAGGCACGTGTTTTGGGATCGTCCTGTTGCTCAGGATGACTGGACCAAGATCAATAGAGCTTTACAGACAATATCTGACATCACCATCCCACTGGATTTCAGGATACTTGGCCTCAGGACTCCTGCCATGGACACTATAAACGGTTACCTCTGGAACATTCAGAATCAGAAAGAGTTTATTGCCATTGTCAATGAACAAAATTCACAAACATAGGAACTTGTCTCGGCCTTAAGGTGCAACATAAAACACTGAGCAATAATAAAATAACATATATTCAATCAAAAAACGGCATTCATTCTCCTGGCTGTGGTGAAAAAGGCCCTAAAAAAATTATGGATTACACAAATTGCACCGACAATCACGGAGTGGACAGACGGCCATTGGACATTTGCAAAATGGAAAAATTATATTTAAGACCCTTCCCTTTATTGATTTCGTTGGATTACTGATTTGTTTTTTTTTTGTCTATTGCTTTCTCTTTGGTCTGGTTATTTTTTATTGTGTTTAGTTTACTTGTAAAAAAAAAAAAAAAGAGGTAGACTGAGACTGAGTATGTTTTACGGCGGTGCTGACTCGTACCACTGTGTTTATGTTTCATTGTCATCAAAGCGGAAAGGAATTGAATGCTTTGATGACGCGCTCTCATTTTGTTTTTTCTACTGTAAGCCCCTCGAGGCAACTACTGTTGCAATTTTGTTACAAAAATAAATTGAATTGATGGGTGCACGGTGGCAGAGCGGTGAGAGCTCTCGCCTCCCAAGAATCATGGGTTCGATTCCTGGGCGAACATCACATCACATGATCTCTCTGGGTGGATTCTGCATGTCCTCCCCGTGTTACCGTGGGTTCTCTCCGGGTTCTCTGGCTTCCTCCCACCGTCCAAACACATGCATGTGTGAGGTAAATTGGCAACTGTAAATTGGCCCTAGTGAATGAGTGCGAGAGTGAATGGTTGTCTATGTCTGTGTTAAGGCAAGGCAAGTTTATTTGTAGAACACAAGGCAATTCAAAGTGCTTCACATAACAGGAAAAAAATGCATTAAAATCACAAAGACATGGCTGAAATGACAAAATCTTAATTTAAAAGTGCCATTTTCAGGCTATCCGTCAAATAGTTCAAGACATAAAAGAGAAGAGTGCAAAGAAAAGCATTTCAGTCATATGCACAGCCAAACAAAACTCAGGAAGACTGTTCCAGATTTTAGCTGCATAAAACTGAAACACAGATTCCCCATGTTTAGTCCTGACTCTGGGCACCAGCAGCAGGCCGGTCCCTGAGGTCCTCAGAGTCCGAGATGTACTTTGGTGCTAGGCCATGGAGAGACTTGTATACAAGCAGAGCAGCTTTGAAGTCTATTCTCTGAGCCACAGGGAGCCAATGCAGAGACCTGAGCACAGGACTAATGTGATCATACTTCCTGGTTCTAGTCAGGACCCGAGCAGCAGCGTTCTGGATGTACTGCAGCTGTTTTACAGCTCGTTTGGAGAGGCCAGTGAGCAGGCCATTACAGTAGTCTAATCTACTAGTGACAAACGCATGGATAAGTCTCTCCAGGTCTGGTTTAGACACTATACTTTTGATTTTGGCTATGTTTTTTAGATGGTAAAAAGCTTCTGATGATATTGATTTGACGTGTCTGTTAAAATTCAAGTCTGAGTCCATTATTACCCCCAGATTTCTAACTTGATTTGTAGGTTTTAGAGCGAGACTCTGGAGGTGACTGCTAACACTTTCTCTTTGTTTCTGTTGGCCAAAGACGATGATTTCAGTCTTGTCTGAGTTCAGCTGGAGAAAGTTGTTTTGCATCCACACACACTTATCTCTTGGATGCAGTGACAGAGTGAATCCACTGGTCCATATTCACCTGCCGTCAGTGACAACATAGATCTGAGTGTCGCCTGCATAATTGTGATAGGACACATTCTTGCTGCGTATCAACTGACCTAACGGCAGCATGTAGAGTTTGAACAGAAGGGGTCCCAGGATTGACCCTTGGGGAACCCCACAGGTCATGATGCCCACCCAGTCCTGTAGTCTCTGTAAGAGGGTCCCATGATCGACAGTGTCAAAAGCAGCACTCAGATCTAACAGAATTAAGACTGAGGGTTCAGGTGGATGTCATTTGTCACCTTGACAACAGCAGTCTCAGTGCTGTGATGAGGTCTAAAACCTGACTGGAAAACATCAAATGAGTTGTTTATTAAGAGGAAATCAGTGAGCTATTGGTAAACAACCTTTTCAAGGACTTTGCCCCAAAATGGCAGATTAGAGATGGGCCGGTAATTACTCAGTACTGCGGCATCAAGACTGCTCTTCTTTAGGAGAGGCTTTATGACCGCCGTTTTCAAAGACATTGGGAATGTTCCAGATTGAAGCGATGTGTTAACTATGTGAGTGAGTGGTGCTAACAAACTGTTCAGCACAGACTTTAGAAATCTGGAGGTAACACATGGAGGCAGCATGTAGATGAACTCTGACTGGTGATGATCTCCTGGACAGTTTTGTCAGTTACAGGTGCAAAGTGAGTCAGCTTTAAGTGTGTAGGTGGTTTTAGGGTTATTTTTTGCCTTGTAGAATTTATAGCATTTTTAATGCCCTGAACTTTGTCATTAAAGAATAATGCAAACTCATGACACTTGGACGTGGAACCTGGAGCTTTGACTTTCACCATTTTTCGTTCGGCCCGGCGGCACTCCCTTTTCTGTGCCCTGGCCGAATCATCATTTCTCCATGGTGCCTTCTGCTTATTTCTAACAATTTTAGCCTTCATAGGGGCAATGGTGCCGAGAACATTCAAAACACTAGATGTAACAGAGTTCAACAAATCATTTACATTAGAACATGAGACATTTTCAAAGTTAATCATTTCCATAAAAAGTGTTCCCGTGCTGTCATTTATGTGTCTCCTCCGGACAACTGCAGGACCAGCTGGTGGTTTGGGAAAAACAGACAGGTCAAAGAAGACACAGAAATGATCAGACAGAGCAACATCGACCACATTGACGTTTGAAATATTAACCCCCTTTTGTAATTATAAGATCTAGAGTGTGCCCTCTGCTGTGGGTGGGGCCACTCATGTGTTGAGTTAGACCGAAAGTTTCAAGGACAGCATGAAGCTCTTTAGCGTTTCTTTCACAAACATTATCAACATGAACATTGAAAGCACCTGTTATAACCAAACCATCAAAGTCTGTGCATATGACTGAAAGCATCTCAGTAAAATCATCAATAAAACTTTGGCAATGCTGAGGAGGCTTGTATAAAACAATGAAGAGAATGGATGGAGACTGTTTTGCTCAATTTTAAAGGATACTTACTCAAACGTTGAAAACACCCCAAAGGACAACCTGTGGGTAACTATTTCATCTCTAACAAAAGCACACACACACCACTTCCCTTTTTGTTTTCTCATGTTTCAGATTCAAACATAAAGTTGGGTGGAGCAGATTCTATTAGAACTAAATTTCCTGTGTTTTTGTCAAGCCCATGTTTCAGTTAAAAACATAAAATCAAGATTATAAGAAGAAATACAAATTATTAATTAAGAATGATTTGTTACATAAGGATCTGACATTTAGCACAGCAAGTTTCAGACTAGTTTCAGGTGGACTGGGCGTTATCTTTGTACAGGTAATATGAATCAAATTTCTATCATTGGGCAGTCTGACTCGCATTTTGCGAGTCTTCCCATCTATGTGATGTTACTACAGAAATAGCACTAGGGGAGGCTGTTTTTACACAGGGCCCCGGGTTTTGTTTGATTTTTATTATGACTATAAGTCAGTGGTGAGACCCAGTGCATCCTAGCTATGGGAGATACCAGGTGAAAGGCGAGGGGGGGATAGGTTTGGGGGCTTTTGTTGGTGTAGCGGGACCAGGTGAAAGGCGAGGGGGGATAGGTGGGCGGGGCGATTTTTGTCTGTGTAGCAACAGTCAGGGGAGAGTTCATCATCGTTGATATCAGAACTCTTGATCTTACTATATTAGGCATGAGTGGAGTCATCTTAATGCCTGATTTGATCAGATATTCAAGATGGCTGGGAAGGCCCCTGGGTGAGGATGGAGATGGAAAGGAGAGTGAGGAATCTGTTGTGGATGTTGCAGAGTAGATGTTGCAGGGGGATCCAGGGCTGCTCTGAGGACAGGGGCGATGGCAGGGATGCTGCCGGGCCTGTCACAGATGGGTCCAAGGCCTTTGATGAGGACCGTGCGGGAAAGAACTGAAATGACTCCTGTGCTGGCCGTGGGGAAGATTGTTGTGGTGCTGCTGCAGATGAGTCCTTTGCTGGAGGTGGTAGAGGTGATCGTGGAGAGCTGCAGTTGAATCCTTTGCTGGTGGTGGTGGAGCGGCTGCTAATAGATCCTTTGGTGGAGGTTGTGGTTGTGGTGCTGCCGATGTTGAAACATTGGCTCGGTCTCTGGCTGATGGAGCAGGAATCCTTCTCTCATTCCTCTCTTCTCTAACTATCTGCTCAGGACCCTGTCCAGGCCCAGCCTGTCCAGGCCCAGTCCAATGCCTCAGAGCGTGGAGCAGGTTCTCTGTCAGCACCCTCACTCCACCTCTACAGAGGTGTGGGCCATTTCTCTTAAACAGGTCCTCTCGTTTCCAGAATAGATAGAAGTTCTCAATGTAGTGCAATCCTCTTGTTGCACACTCTTTGGACAGCCATGTGTTCAGCTGAAGCAGCTGGCTTAACTTGTTTATCTTCCTGTCGATGTTTGGAAAAGGTCCACTTATGAATGTTTTGATTTTCACTTTATCAAGCTCGTCGAATAACTCCAAGAAGTCTCTTTTCAAAACTTCAGTCTCTTTGCATTGTATATCCACAGCCCCAGCATGCACAATCAGCTGTTTAACTGGCCAAAACATTAGAAATACGTGACGTAATCTCAGTGACTGTGGCGCGGGGAAAAGAATGTGTTTTCAATTTTTTCATGCATCACGTGACTTATCGCACCATCCCCAATCAAGACGACCTTGACGTTAGTCACAGATTCTCTCTCTGTCTCTGTCTCTGCCTTTTGGACATGTCTTGTTTTAAATTTTTCCTTTGTTCATTTACTTCAGTCTTTGAAAGTGGTAAAAATCTGTTTGTAAGCTGTATTTTAGGTGGCTTTACATTCTCTTTGTATCGCTTAGGCATCGCATCAAATCCATTCCAAGCTCTGTCTTTGGAAAGTTTTGGGAAGGACACAGTCTGCCCGGTTTAAGTTGAAAGTTTTTTTTTTATTGTAAAAAATTAGGACTGCTTACCACTGGATGACACTGGGATTGTATTGTGCAGTCCTTGTTCAGATTCCAAAGCAAATATCCGTGCTTGTAGCTCATGAATTTCCAACAGCGTTTACAGGAGTTTGTTTCTCTTCTCATGGACATGTCGCTGGTTCGTCAGATTTGTTGATTAAAACTAAAAAAATTCTCTTAAAGTCCTTGGTTGACTTAAAAAAAGTCATAATAAAAAATATTTGGAAGACAAAAACTGATTTAAAAGCAAAATAAGGAAAGCCGCTATAACAAGCAGGAGCAGGCAGGCAAGCGTCTGCACTCTTCGGAAGCAGGAAGTTAACCCTGCGACGAGCTGGCCCCCCTGTCCAGGCTGTACCCCGCCTAAGGCCCAAAGGCACTGGGATAGACTCCAGTCACCCGCAACCCCTAACGGGAACAAGCGGTAGAAAATGAATGCATGAATGAATTGAACAGTACTTTGAGATTTTTTTACTTCGTCAAAGCATTTTCTTCTTTAGTTTTTTGGGCACCGGAGGGATATAGTCTTTTGGACATGATGACCACGTACGTGTTTGTGTCTTGCTTTCATTCTTTTCGCTCACAATGAAGTTGACCAATCATCGCATGGTCAGGTGCTTTGGTTTCCAGTTTATCATTACAAATAAATGCTCTTTGTGCATTATAGATTACCGCTGTGTTCGCTGCCATGCCAGCAGCACTACTACGCTGTATGCGCTTGCACTACGCATAAATCAGGTTGCCAGATTAGGGGCCTTTTTATTGCCTCTGGGCCGCTAGTCCGCTTATAGGCTGGGCCTGAGGGGACCCCTGGGGGATCAGTAACATTCCTTAGTCCATCCAACATTTTGCTCTGTTTTTCAACAGTCATTATGACAGTCGTTTTTGAATTATGAAAAGGTAATGTCTTTTAAAGGTCTTTTGGGATGTATGTATCCTCGAAAGGTGCATTGTTTGTTCAATTTATTTTTGTAATTGTAGCTGTTCTGTCTCCGCATTGTGGATTAGACAACAAATAGTTCCAAACTGCAAGGTGAAATAAGCGGCTCCCAAAAGTTACCAAGAGCCTGAACATTATTGGCCTTTTAATATTTTATATATATGTGTATGTTGTGTGTGTGTGTGTGTGTGTGTGTGTATGTGTATATATATGTGTGTGTGTGTGTATGTGTATATATATATATATATATATACATATACATATACACATATATATATATATATATATATATATATTATATATACATATAATATATATATATATACATATATATATTATATATACACACATATACATATATATATAATATATATTATACACACATATATATATATATATATAATACACATATATATACACATATACACACATATATATATGTGTGTATATATATATATACTATATATATATATTATACATATATACATATATATATACATATATATATATATATATATACATATATATATATATATATATATATATATATATATATATATATATATATATATATATATATATATATATATATATATATATATATATATATATATATATATATATATATATATATATATATATATATATATATATATATATATATATATATATATATATATATTAGTTTTGCTAGCCCTTAGTCTGTCACAGTAAGTCTGATATGAGGTGATAATGTTGGGGCATTACTTTCTTTGATGTTGTCATTTATACACTGTATGTGTTTGTGTGTGCAGGTGGTAATCATGCGAGACTATCACCATGACAATGTGGTGGAGATGTACAACAGCTATCTGGTGGGAGACGAACTGTGGGTGGTCATGGAGTTCCTGGAGGGAGGAGCACTCACCGATATCGTGACACACACCAGGTGAGCCAGAAGAGGGCGCTCATACCTAAGCAAAGTACACATGTGTATTAGATGGAGTGGCTCTGTATTTTGATCCAGCCCTTGACCTTTCAAAATCTCTACTTGTTCCAGCAGTAACTGCCTCTGTCTCAGGGTGCATTCACAGTTCAGTTTTTATTTGAATCAGGATTTGTTTGCCTGGATCGTCCGGTTTGTTTGGTTAATTTTGGGAGCTAAGCAATCAAAGCTGACATGGCCTGAGTGGACAAAAGACCATCAGATGAGCTAACGAGACTGAAAGCTTAGGTAGTGACACTGCGGACGGAGAACAAGACTATGAAAAGCAAGATCCCCTCTGCAGGGGGTGATAGTGAGCCATTTTTAAAGATAGATTTCAAATATACATATCAATATTATCAGCTCATCAAAAAACAAACGCCTCTCGCTTGGTGCTTGTAAATTTGGCAAATATCGTTGAATTTAGAAAGATTTTTATGTTTTAAAAATGTCAGCTTTTTTAAGCGCTTGTTATGACCACACCCTGAGACTTATGCAAATTATTTTATTATTATTATTATTGTATATACATTATTTTATTTTACTTTTGATCCCATATTTATACGATGATATGTCAGTTTGGTGACTGTCGGATAAACACCCTAGGACAAGTCAGTGCATATTTTGATTCAAAATGTCCACCTTCACGTTGAAGATAGGGCGTGGTCCCAAGAGACTTTTCTGGTGAAGATCATGTAAACAATACCAAAGTGCTTTTTTTCCCTTTTTTTAAAAATATCTTTTAAAAATTATTATTATTGTTATAATTATTATTTTCACATTTTTAGTGAACATTGAAAAATAAGTAAACAAAAGTAAACAAAACCAAACCAGGAGAGAACAACAGACACAAATCAAAGTCGGTAGACATCCAACAAAACAATTGAAACTAAAGCACATGTAAATCCAAACAATTGTTCCACTTGCCGGTCAAATTTGTCCATTTTCAAATTGAGTCTGAAAGTGATTTTTCCGAATGTCCAGTCCAATGTTAGTCCAGTCAATGATTGTCGGTGCACTTTGTGTCATCCATTTTTGTGTGAGGGTAAATGTTTATTGTGTCCATGGAAGGAGCTCTGAAGCTCATGTAACATGTTTTTGGGACTCAAAGCCACTACTTTTTCCCCACGCTTTGAACCCTGTGGCCATTACAATGGTGCGTCTAATTTATAGATTTTTACTGGCTAACGGCCACCGGGGAGCCCTCTTGAAGGAAGCACAAGCATTTGACACTGTAGAAGATGATGTCAGTGGACAGTGGAAGCACTGTTGTCCAGGGTACACGTCATGTTTTCTTTATCGTGTGTTTTATAACAATCAGACTCATAATCACAGAAAAATTGGTTTAATGAGCAAGTGAATCTAGATGCGGCTGAACGCAAAGACACTCGCGGATTGCGAGCATGCGATATACGGCGGTCTGCAGTTTCGAACTTGCCGCAGTGAAATTAAACTTGGCCTTGGCCAGACCTGACCCGAAGGTCAAAGGACAACCCTGCATCACTACCGTGGACCATATTTTTGTGTAAATATCTCATGTTACAAAATAGCACTAAGCCCAAGCTCAGAAGCAGATGAACTAGATGTGAAGACACAGACACAGGTAAATCAGCTCACACAGAGTAATCAAGGACAGAGGGGACAGTAGGGACAGCTCAGATGTGTTCTCTGTATGTTTTACCTTTTAAAATGCTGTGTGTTCTATTATTATCCAACTCCTATTCATTGACAAATATGTCTAGACCCGCAGCGGACCTTGGGTGCGCCACGAGACCCCCGGTTCAAAAGACAACTGCCGCATCACTACCACACTATGTGTAAAAATCTCGTTACAATGTGGGCACCTGTGTTTATTAACGGGTATACGTACAATTTATTTTTTGACCTGTATGTCCCAGAGCCCTCAAGACGTACAGGTCCTGCAAAGATGGAAGTCTGCAGCCGATTACCTTCTCAGCAGAGCGCACTCTGCCCTGTAGTCTCTGTTTGTCCCCGGCTGTGGCTCCAGCGTACCACACGTGATGGAGGTGGTGAGGATGGACTCAATGATGGCCGTGTAAAGCTGCATCATCTGCACTGGCAGCTTCGCTTTCCTTAGCTACCGCAGGAAGTACATCCTCTGCAGGGTCTTCTTGATTAGGGAGCTGATGGAGGGCTCCCACTTGAGGTCCTGGGTGATGGTGGTGCCGAGGAAGCGGAAGGAGTCCATGGTGGTGATGGGGGAGTCTGTCATGACGGGGTTGGGCTGGGGGGGCTGTGACTTTCCTGAAGTCCACGATCATTTCCAGCTCCAGGTTGTTACCACTGCACCAGGACACCAGCGGGTCCACCTCCCTCCTGTAGACAGACTCATCCCCGTCCGAGATGAGCCCGATGAGGGTGGTGTCGTCCGCAAACTTGATCAGTTTTACGGAGTCGTGGCTGGAGGTGCAGCAGTTTTGTGTACAGGGAGAAGAGCAGAGGAGAAAGTACACAGCCCTGTGGGGCTCCTGTGCTGATAGTCCGAGTGTTTGAGACATTCTTCCCCAGCCGCACGCACTGCCGGGGAGGCGGGGTTGTTGTCAGTAAACTGCTGCTTGAGACGTGTATTGTACTGTGATCTAGCGCTGGACACCTCTTTGCTAAATCCATACTTTGCATCTTTGTAGCGCCCTCTGTCTCCAGCCCTGTGCGCTGCCTCCTTCTGCTGCCTTAACTGCCTCAGTTTTGGAGTGAACCAGGGTTTGTCATTGTTGAAAGTGACTTTGGTTTGTGTTGGTATGATGCTGTCCTCACAGAATCGAATGTATGTATGACATCACAGTGTCCGTGTACTCATCCAAACTATCTGTGGCAGCTCTGAAAACCTCCCAGTCTGTAATGTCCAAACACGCACGTAGCTCCTCCACTGCCTCATTGGTCCACTTCTCAGAGGTTCTCTGTCTGTACGTGGGGATCAGGTGAACCATAGTGTGATCTGAAGAACCCACAGCGGCTGGGGCCACGGCTCGAAAGGCCTTGCTGAGGGTTGTGTAATGCCATGCTTTTTGATCATTTTACCTAACAGCAGCATATAAAAACTAAACAGAATTGGTCCGAGTACTGAACCCTGCGGCACACAACGTAAATTTCATTGCTGTGGTGAGCTCTGAACCCTGACTGGAAAACTTCAAATAAATGATTGTCCAGTTGGTGGCAACAAAGCTGTTTAACTACATTTCTTTCAAGGGTTTTGGAGACAAAGCGTACTTTTGCCAACAGGTCAGGATCAAGATTAGGCTTTTCTTTTTTTTTCTTTTTTTTCCTATATAATTTCTTTCTTTTTTTTTATAAACAAATAAAACAGAACAACCCGATAGACTGAAATTTTCAATTGGCTTTAAACTCTGGTCGAACACAACATATAAACACAGGAACTACAAAAACAGGAAACAGATGAAGGGATAACAGAAAACGAATGTGGTCCATGCTAAAAACATGCACCGAACCCAAAACCTGATCATGTATATCAGGGCTATTCAACTTAATTTTCCTGAGGGCCAGATTTCTCGGGGGCTTTGACCTCTGGGCCGGATAGGCTACTAACAAGATTGGAAACAAGATTGGAACCAAGACTAACACGGGTCCAAACCAGGTCTAAAGCAGAATTAAATGAGTACTAAGCCAGCAAAACCAGCAAATCAGGTTTAAAGTTGAACTAACCCAGAATTAAACCATAAAACAAGACACTGGAAGATTTTTTGGCGGGCCTGATCTGGCCCCTGGGCCTTAAGTTGAATAGCCCTGATGTATATGATCAAAAAGTAGGGGGAAGACCCTTCCTAATGAAGGACCCCTGGAAACTCCCCAGGCCGTTCCTGGCTCCAATCTCCACAAAGAACTGGACACACTACCTCTCCTGTCCACTACGCCCCCTCGATGCCCTCTACCTGTATTTTTCAATTTCACCTCGCTATCATCAGTCTCTTCAAATTAACTGAAATGTAATACCCTGTGACCACAATCTTGAATCTTGAACTTGCATACCCCACGCTAGTGGCTCCATCTCTTGTTGCTGTTCAGTTCTCTGTGTTTTGCATTTGAGGAGCACCTCAACTTCTCCTGTTGTTTTGAGCATGTGCTTTTTACCTTCAAAAGTCACTTGAAGAGTCTAAGATTTCTCTTGCTAAATTCCTCACATATGTGGCAAAAGTTTTCTCGCTGTTGACGAAACTGATATGGAATATCCGTGGTGAAGAACACTCGTTTGCCTTTATACTGGAGGTCACCTTTTGCTTTTGCGGCCTTCATGACACACTCCTTCACACTGTTTAAGAAACATCATAATCAGGCCTCATGGTTTATCAGCGACTGGTCTTTTTTGTCCCAGGCGGTGCGCTCTTTCTATTGTGATGGGGGGGACAGCGACTCCTGAGCCCGAAATTAGCTCAGCAATGACCTTCTCAAGAAAGTTTTCAGTATTTTTACCACCTTCTCCTTTCGGTAGTCCCACAATACCACATACACTACCTCCCTAGTTGAGCGCGCCGCCCTGCTGCCCTCTACATTTATTTTTTCACAAATCCAATACCCTACATTTGGCACTGCAATGAGCAGAACTGAAATTATTATGCTAATGCAACTTTTCTCAGAATTTGCCATATTGTCAATATAAATGACAGTTGTCATAATTTTCAAGTCATCGCCCTTTAGAGTACAATTCGAATATTATTGAACAAACCTCCCAATGATAGTTGGGAGTATTTTTTCAAATACTGTTTTTTCTGCACTGTTCCAAATTACTATGTACAACAGAGTTTCAAACCATGTTATGGTTGTAAAGAACTGAAAATGGTCACTTGTTAAATTAGAAGCATGTAGGTCATTTTTACTGAAATCAAAAGCTATTTCAATCACAAGTCGGGTTACATGTGAACATAGAACCCCTTATTTGACAGGAGCTTCACAGTTCTCGCATCCATTGAATTTTTGAGTTTGTGGAGATTTTCTGCTTGAATTTATTTGCGTGATGTCAGAATATCCTCCCAGAGCTGTTGTTTGGACGTGAACTGCCTCCCGCCCTCATAGATCTTTCACTTGAGGATGCTCCAAGGGTTCTCAATAGGGTTGAGGTCAGTTTAAAATTAATCTTCATGTATTTCTTGGCCCACAACAACTCCAGAAGGTTTATGCATAACTCCAAGCCTCTGGAGGATCCTACACCTTGATCTTCGCTGGACTCTAGAGGCACCAGATGCTTCAAATACCTGTTTGCTGCTTTGTACTGCTTTGTAATGGCATTTTAGCAGCTGCTCTCTTTATCCCATGTATTTTTCTGGCAGAAACCTTCCTCGTTGTGCCTTTATCTGCATAAATAAGCATGTGCTTTGAATCAGCTACAAATCTCTTAATAGTACGAGGATCATGCTTGAGTTTTATCAAATATCAACCCATTCGTCTATTTCACACTTTTAGGCACTAGAGAGATCCTTTTTCTTTCCTATATTGCTTGAACAATGGTGGTCTGCTTAATGATGCGGAACCTGTTTCTTAAGTAGTTTTTCCTTTTAATTGGACCTACCTCGCAAACTAATGAGTACAGGTGTCTGAGATTTATTTCACTAACCCAACGAGCCCTGACACACAATACCATCCGTGAGTTTCACTCGAAAACAAACAAAAATTACCTTTTTGACACTTCAACACAATTTACATAATAACAGACAGTTTATATACAGGGCAGACAGTCAATATGGAGCACAAAGTCTTGAAAACAAATAACTCACACCACAATCATCAGTCTCTCCTAATCAACAGAAATGTATTAACATTTGACCACAACCTGAACTCACATACCCCACGCTGGTGGCTCCATCTCCCATTGCCGTTCAGTTTTGTGGTTTGCATTTCCTGAGGACCACCTCTGCCTCCAGGTGTTTTGAGCACCTGTTTTTTACCCTCAAAAGTCACCTGAAGAGGCCTCGACGACTGGATCTCCAGACACAGAAACTGGCTCTAGGGACATGGAACATCACCTCGCTGGGTGGGGGAAGAGCTCTGGAACTCATCTTTCTCACACGGGTAGAGGCAGCGGGCCAGGGTGGTCTTGCTTATAGCCCCACAGCTCAGGACTGTCTTGGCTGACTCAGGGTCGGGGCAGTGCTTCTGGGCTGGCAGACCGGTGGTCTCTCTGTTCAAGAAGGGGGACTGGAGGGTGTGCTCCAACTATAGAGGGATCAGCCTCCCCGGTAAAGTCTATTCCAGTGTACTGGAAAGGAGAATCTGACGTTTCACGTGGAACAGAGTGATTTTTGTCCTAGTCGATGAACACTGGACCAGCTCTATACTCTATACTGGGAGTTTGCCCAACCAGTCCACATGTGCTTTGTGGATCTGGAGAAGGCGTTTGACCGTGTCCCTCTTGGTGTCCTTGGGGGGGTGTTCCGGGAGTATCGGGTCTGGGGCCCTTAGCTCAGGGTTGTCCGGTCCCTGTATGACCGGAGCAAGAGCTGTGTTCTTATTGCTGGCAGTAAGTCAGACCTGTTCCCAGTGCATATTGGACTCCACCAGGGCTTCCCTTTGTCACTGGTTCTGTTCATTGTTTTTATGGACAGAATTTCTAGGTGCAGTCAGGGGTCGGAGGGTATCTGGTTTGGGATCATCTCTGCTGTTTGCAGATGATGATGTCCTGATGGCTCCATCGAACCTGGACCTGCAACATGCATTTTCACTGTGAGAGAAAAATATCCTGAAATCAAATTGAATGAGTTTAAGATAATTTATTTGTATGTTAGTGCTGCAAATATGTATTTGAACACCATGGGCAAATACTGTTTACTACCATGGGCAAGACCAAAGAGCTGTCAAAAGACACCAGAGACAAAATTGTAGACCTCTACAAGGCTGGAAAGAGCTACGAGGCAATTGGCAAGCAGCTTGGTGAAAAAAGATCAACTGTTGGAGCAATTGTTAGAAAATGGAAGAGGCTAAAGATGACTATCAATCTCCTTCAGACTGGGGCTCCATGCAATATCTGACTTTGTGGGCTATCAGTAATGATAAGAACAGCAGTACAGCAGTAATCTGCTGTGCTGCCTTTACTTTTAGTTTTCTGCAAATGTAACAACCTACAACACTGCGTTTTACAAGCTGTCTCCCTCTCAAAATCCAGTAATGTTCTCTGACTTGAATCAAAGTGTCTCTTACACCAGAATGCAGTACCTTTTCATGACATGACTGAACCGGTAACTCAAAATATTTGTGATTTGAAGGTAATACCCAGGGGTGTCGCTCTCTGAAACTGAAATCAGAGTTCCGTAGTCCTCCCCCAACACATAGTAGACCATTTTCATCCAAGAAAGGTTTCAAATATTTGATTTTTTAGTTGACTTTAACTGGGATATTTCAGAACAAAAACAACTCTCTTGTGTCACCTTTACCCAGTAAATTTCTACTGTAGTTATCTCTTCTGCAGTTAACTCTCCCTGAAATTTCTGATTGGACCGTGCATTAGTTACAAACCGTTTAACCCATGCAGTTATTCTCAACACAGTTTTAAGTCTACTGTACTTTTCCAAGTTTAACTGAGGTTCAGTTTGTTCAGTGCTAGTGAGTTGTACAACAGTCTGATGCTTTGATTTCAGTTCAGTGTTTACCTCCTTTATCACATAGTTCTCATCAACATTTGTTTCCCTTTCAGTTGTAGACAATGAAGTAGGTCCACTCCACCACAACTGATTCTCAATAAGGCTCTGCGCATGCTGAAGTCGTTTGGGCAAGTCGGTTCATCTTGCCAGCACAGTGGGACCACAACTCCGGGTTTGTGAGCTCTTGTATTTCAGTAACTCTGTTGGCCACAAAAGGCTTCCACCGCTGGGCTGAGCTGCAGATCCAGTGAAGAGTGATCAAGTCCGTCCACATGTTTAGCTGGTTCCTCTCCAAGTTCAGGGGTTTGAGAAGACTATGTCCAATCCTCGCTCCAACAAGTGCTCCCATCACCTCTAATCGAGGCAATGTCATTTTCTTTAGTGGTGCAACTTGCGACTTTGAGGCCACAAAACTTGTTACAGTCTTTCCTAGTTTGTCTGAAGAAAGGCTTTGGTTATATCTGCAGTGACAGCTATTTTGTGCAGTCTGAACTGAATAAGCATGTCCAGCAGATTTGGGTTTAGGTTAGGTCCAGTGTGTAAACAGTCATTGAGAGATGGGCAACC
The DNA here is from genome assembly GCA_015082035.1 of Chaenogobius annularis. Classification (NCBI taxonomy): domain Eukaryota; kingdom Metazoa; phylum Chordata; class Actinopteri; order Gobiiformes; family Gobiidae; genus Chaenogobius; species Chaenogobius annularis. The sequence continues at coordinate 62,467 of BJKM01000967.1, read as the reverse complement.
TTCCTCATGTGATGATGCGTCAAATACCACTCTTAAGTTTCGTTGTGGTCTTGTCTTCTACAACAGCGTGATGTGGCATGTAATATTTCACTGTCTCTTGTTTCTCTGCCACTGTTGTGTCCTCTATAACATCCTCACAAATGCCTTGCTGCAGATAGTCCTGTATAACATTGTTGTACCTGGCATACAAGGTTACATCAGTTTTTTCAAAAGGCTCTCAAAACGTCTCTTTGCCACCTTAAAATTGTCTGGAAGTTGTGCCTCATTTGTTTTCCATGGCAACTCAACTTGGTAGCGGCCATTTTCAAATGTGATTGTCCTTTCAAAGTCACGTAGGACATCCGAGTCCTCTGGGCTCTCCGTCTGCCTGTTTACTATGCCCAAAGACTCCACTTCCCAGAATGCGTTTAAGCTCTTTAGAGATCTGGGTGTCTTCAGTCAAACTAATGTGCATACAAGTGGTGTCTGTAATACTGGAGGTAGTCATCAAAAGCCCACCCAAAAATGCATTCAACTGCTACTTGTGAGTTTGTAACCTTTTGGACTTTACCAGTAACTGCTTGCCAGTAGTAATCTGCTCCTATTAACACTTGCAACTCTTGTTCATTAGCACCCTCTAATGCAGGGGTGGGCAGTTATTTTTCCTCGAGGGCCATATTGGAATCCAGGCGAGTGGCGGAGGGCCGGCCCGCGATCATTGGTGTAAACAATTCTTATCATTATACGCACTTTTCTGTAAAATACTGGCTACTGAATCTATTATTCATTCATTTCATGTTATCTTTATTCAGGACACAAGTGCAGACACATGTTACAGCGCCAAGACAGTTAAAAATAAGAGAAACTAAGAGTAAAACACATATGATCCCTGCGGGGAGGAGGGCCAGATTAAAACAGGTCAAGGGCCTGATCCGGCCCCTGGGGCCGCAAATGCCCAGGTGTGCTCTAATGGAAAATCTGCAAGCTGGAGCCCTCTTTTCTTTATTTCTGTTTGAATTGTCTCGCTTGGGACCTTAATCACAGCTGTACACACCTGAAGAGTCTCAACTGCTTCTATCTCAAGTCTCTTTTCAGTGTTCCACATGTTTCCAAGCTGAACTCTTACAATATTACGTTTTTCTGTTACTGGACTGGTGGAACCAAAAACATAGAGGTTCAAAGTCTCTTGCCTAACAATTGGTAGCCCAAGCGCTCTGACAACATCTTTGTGAATGAAACTACGCTGACTGCCTCCATCTGTGGAGTGAAAGCTTCCCAATGATGACAGAGGCGGATGTCTTTTCTGGAACCTACGGGCAACGCAGCACTGTGAACTTCTTTTTCCTGTTTTTCATTATTAGTCAAGATGGCGGACAAAACACCTTTCACAATAACATATCCGGTATTTCAAAATAAAACATTACAGTCACATAAATGTACATTTCACTGTACCGTTCATTACTCACAAATAATAATGCATAGACACATAGACACATTAACAGTGTAACATGAATACAAATAGTTCAAACATATAGAACATGGTTGTGATGCGGCGGTTGTCTTTTGAACTACTGTCCCCTCTGTCCTTGATTACTCTGTGTGAGATGATTTACCTGTGTCTTCACATCTGGTTCATCTGCTCCTGAGCTTGCACTTAGTGAGTGAGTGTTACGTTATAACATGAGATATTTACACAAAAATATGCTCCACCTTAATGAGGCACAGTTTGTCTTTTGATCCATAGGTCAGGTCTGGCCAAGAAAGTCTATTTTCAATGCGTTAGGTTCTAAACTGCAGACTGCCATATATATCGCATGTCCGCGCTCGACATGTGCGTTTAGCCGCGTCTAGTTTCACTTCCTCGTTTGACTAATTTCTCTGTGAATATGAGTCTGATTGTAATAAAACACACAGCGTTTTGAATCTTAAAATACAGTGGCCGCTGTCCACTGACGTCGTTTTCTACAGTGTGTCAAGTGCTTGCGCTTCCTGCTAGAGTTCCCCCCGGTGGCCGTTAGCCAGTAAAAAATCTACAATTACACCATCCCTACTGTGAAACATGGGGATGGAAACCTCATCCTTTGAGGTGCTTTTCTGCACAGGGGACAGGATATATGCACTATATTAAGACCCTAACCTTAATGGGCCCATGTATTGAGAGATTTTGGGCAACAACCTCCTTCCCTCAGTCAGAGCATTGAAGATGGATCGTGGCTGGGTCTTCCAACATGACAATGACCCGAAGCACACACAGCCAGGATAACCAAGGAGTGGCCCTGTAAGAAGCATATCAAGATTCTGGGGTGGACTTGCCAGTCTCCAGACCTAAATCCAATAGAAAATCTTTGGAGGGAGGGAGCTGAAATTCTGTTTTGCCCAATGACGGCCCTTAAACCTGTCGGATCTAAAAGCAAAATTCCTGCTGTAGTGTGTGCGAACTTGGTCAAGAACTACAGGAACCGTTTGAACCGTTTTTTCAGGTGTTCAAATACTTATTTGCAGCAATAACATACAAATAAATTAAGAGTCATACAATGTGATTTCCAGATTTTTTTATTTTTGATTCTGTCTCACAGTGGCACCTACGATGTAAATTTTCAGATCCTTCCATAATTTCTAAGTGGGAGAACTGGCAAAATTGCAGGGTGGTCAAATACTTTCTTTCCTCACTGTGTGTGTGTGTATGTGTGTACATGGAGCTGCTGTTTTCTTGCCCTGCCCATGGCCTTCCGTGTGGCAGACTCTGTGAATTCTTTTAAAAAGCAGCTAAAGTCACTTATTTTGACAAGCTTTTGGTTGACCAATGACACTGTCTTTATTCTATGTTAGAATTGTCCTTGTTTTTTATGGCTCTTTGTAAAGCACTTTGTGATTTTTGTCTGTGAAAGGTGCTCCATTAATACAGTTTTATTTTGATTCTGCAAAGGGGCAGGAGAGGTAACACTTTTATTACCAGAACGCAATTTCGGCAGACATAGGTTTGTGCTTTTGGTCAATACCTTTATTACTCTTTCGCATGAATATCGGCCAATACTGGTACAAGGGCTGATATATGTATTGTTTCATCCAAACTGTCTGCGGCTGCCACTAAACACCTTCCAGTCTAGAATTTCCAAACACTTGCGTAGCTCCTCCACAGCCTCGCTGGTCCACTTAGTAGTCCTCACTACATGTAAACAATAGCTTATATTATTTGATTATGCATTTTAGTTGTCATCATAGAAAATTAAACTAAAACATTGAATTGCTCTTTATTCACAGAATGAACGAGGAGCAGATAGCCACAGTGTGTGTGTCTGTGCTCAAGGCCTTGTCTGTCCTGCACACACAGGGAGTAATCCACAGAGACATCAAGAGCGACTCCATTCTGCTCACCCACGACGGACGAGTACGTACACCACACCACACAATCACACAACTGCACTCCACCACCACATTACCACACCCCACCACCAACACACAACCACACTCCACCGACACTTTGGGTTGGCCCTTATATTCCGTTGTACATACAAAAGTGCTGTACAATAGAAAAACATTGAATTCCCAATATAACATACATCTCTCCACCCCCACTTGGTCACACCACGACACTCCACTGCCACACGACCGCAGGACCCCGCGCGAGATAAGATCACCATTTATTTGTCCCACAATGGGGAAATTGCAGTGTTGCAACAAAGGGTACAGAAATAGATTATGCACAGTATAATAATAAAAGCAGATAATTTAGAAAAAGAAAACAAACAAAAAAACGCTTATAAAAAAAAAAAGGGATAAAAACAGATAAACTTAGAAAAAAAGAAGAGATCAACGGTGCGAGTCTCCCAGCTCACACCGAACAGTCGGCCCCGGCATGCGTCATGGAAGACGCGGTGTCCTGTCATCATTGTGTTACCCAACCAACCAAAGTCCATGAGCTCTTGATGGGTATGGAGTTCACCGGAGCCTTGGGCCTGGCTCCTTGCTGGAACAAGCGGCGCCTCCATATCCTGCCGGGAGCCGATGAGGAAGGCTGATGGTGGACCACCTCTGGGTCACGGTCGTCCCGGACTCCACACAGCGCAGATAGTCTTTGCTCCATCTCTGCACCCGCTGGCTCAGGCCCACGCAGCACTTACAGCCGGATGATATAGAAAAAAGAATAAATCATCCTGAAATCCAGTCGAATATTTGTGTGCAACAGGACAGTTCGAAAAAACATGATAGTGGTTTGCCTCCTGGCTGCCACAGTTTATCTAAAAATTAGCATTTCCTTGTGAATAATGGGCACTTTGACATGGTATTATAAAGAAACGTGACACATTTTTCCAACAAAATTCTCTCAAAACATGTGATTTTGTGGTTCTCCTCAGCTAGAGCAAAGTTTCTCCCTCTCTTTCCCATCTATCCTTAATATAATCAGTAGAGTGGCTTCCCAAATTGTTAAAACTTTGTGTAATTTAGATATTATTCCCCTTGAAAGTTTTTTTTTTCCTTTTTTCCCTTTTTTTCAGAGGCTATGGCTTTAATTTTTCCTCTCAAAACTGCTTTATAAGCATCCCAGAGGGCAGGGAAGTTGCCCAGCATCATTTTTGTCCAGATATGTCTTAATGTCATCTCACATTTTTTCCGTAACAAAAACAAAAGGTCATTTAGGTCTGTTGTGCCTATATCTGCTTCAGTGATTTTAGAGCTGTCTTTATTGAAGATAAAGAAAGTCTATTCTGGAATAGATTGTATGTGGATTAGAAAAATTGGTATACTTGTGTGCATTAGGGTTCATCTCCCTCCTGATGTCAGTCCTATATTCTTTATTAATTTATGGAACTTCTTATATATTTTTCCTCCAGTGCCTCCAGAGTTCGACATGTCCAATGTAGGTTGAATACAAAGATTTCAATCGCCGCCACAGATTAGGGTTCCCTCAGAGTGGTTTACAATCAGGTCCATAATATCTTTTATAGAAGGTGATATCACTCCCTGGTGGAACATACACATTTAATAGTGTAAAAACATTTTTATTAATATTCCCTTTAACCAGTACATATCTGCCTTTTTTGTCTTTACATTAAAAACTTTGTTCAAAAACTATTCGATTTAAAATCAATAGTGCAACTCCCCTTCTGTGATTGCCTCTGTATAATGAATAGTACGATTTGTTTTTTTTATAACAAACTTTCATTAGATTTTTATGTCCAATGTCGTTCAAATGCATCTCTGTTGTAACTATACCCCGGATCAGAATCAGAATCAGAAAGAGTTTATTGCCATTGTCAATGAACAAAATTCAAAAACGTAGGAACTTGTCTCGGCCTTAAGGTGCAACATAAAACACTGAGTAATAATAAAACAACATATATTCAATCAAAAAAGGGCATACATTAAGAAACAATTTAAAAATTACTATACAATAAAAATAAAAATAGGCATTTCTATGTACACAAGTTTACAGTTATGTTTAAAGTTGTAGTGCAGAAAGTGACAGTGCAGTGAGTGGTTGAATACTGCAGTTAAAGTGACAGGTGTTTTGAAGTGTTCATGAGTCCAACGGCAGAGGGAAAGAAACTATTCTTGTGGCGGGAGGTTCTGGTCCGGATGGACCGTAGCCTCCTGCCTGAGGGGAGTGGTTCAAATAGACCATGTCCAGGGTGAGAAGGGTCAGCTGTGGAGCTCTGGAGACGTACAGTCCTGCAGAGATGGAAGTCTGCAGCCGATCAACTTCTCAGCAGAACGCACAATGCGCTGTAGTCTCTGTTTGTCCCTGGCTGTGGCTCCAGCGTACCACACGGTGATGGAGGAGGTGAGGATGGACTCAATGATGGCCGTGTAGAACTGCACCATCATCTGCGCTGGCAGCTTGGCTGCATACAATGTCTATTCTCTTTTTAAACGTTTTGTTAAAATGTTTGAGCTTGGGTTCAGTATGCAATTCACATTGAAGCATGCTACTTGTAGCACTTCCGATGCCATTGGTTGGATTGTATTGAATTTACGTTGATAATTTTCCAATTTTTAAAACTGTCTGGTCAAACACAACACACAAACACAAAAACTACAAAAACACGAAACATATGAAAAGAGAAAATAGAAAACAAAAGGGTTCATGCTGAAAACTAGCACCGAACCCAAAACCTGATCATGTATATGATCCCAGACACTCTTGACTCCAATCCCTACAAGAACTGGATACATTACCTCCTCAGTTCACCACGCCCCCCTGCTGCCCTCTGCATGTATTTTCCATTTTCCCACAAAACCACTCTCCCACATTTGGCACTCAGATAAGTGGATGCAATTAGAGTTTATGTACTCAAGCAGACAGTCAACATGGAGCATAAAGTCTAATGTAAAAAAACAAACAAATCACATCACAACACATCAGTCTCTTCAAATCAACAGAAATGTATTACCATGTGACCATTGTTGGGTTGCGTTGCGTTTCTGCGCGACTGTGTTAGAGTCCTCGTTACCAATAATTAACATTATTGTATAACCTTTCTTTTTTTTTAATGATTTTTTTGGCCTGTAGGCTTTATTAGATAGGACAGCTTTAGCATGAAACGGGGGATGATAAAGAAGGGAGGACATGCAGTATACTGTCAGAGCCGGGAATCACGACACTGCGGCCTGGCATACGTGTTCTGTGCCATAACCACTCGACCACTTGGAACTTTTTCCTCTGAACACGGGGCTGCCATTACTGTTTTATAACACTACTGATGCAAAAACGAAACCTAACACAAGGAGCCGAGCCTGACTACTTTCCCACAAACACAGGTACATAATCATTAAAATATCAAATAATAATAAAGTAAATGTGTTTGACTGAGTTTTATTTATCCTTTTATGTTGACAGATTGCCAGAATACAATGCCATACAATAATCACGTGTAGGCCTGTCCTCAAGCAATAAAAAACATGGTATAAACAATTACCAAGAACACCAATGCACAACATCAGAAAGCCCTGGTTTTAGCACTTTAGTTTATTATTAAACTCACCACATGGGATGATGAGACCTAACCAAAACTAACGTGTTACTGATTTGAAAAAGTAACTTGGGGAGTACCTGATTACATGATTGTACAAAACTAACGTGTTACATTCCTCGTTATTCTAAAAAGTAACCTAAACCTTACCCAACGCGTTACCCCCAAATCTGCATGTGACCACAACCCGAAATCGCATACGCCACGCTGGTGGCTCCATCTCTCGTGATGTTCAGTTCTGTGTTTTACATCTTCCTGAGGAGCACTTCTGCCTCTCCTGGTGTTCTGAGCACCTGCTTTTGGCCTTCGGAAGTCACCAGAAGAGTCGAGGGGAATCAGGACCCATGTCTCAGCTTTTTCTTCCTGAGCTCATCACAGATGTAGTGGAACTTTCCTCGTTGTTGACATTCCTCGTATTGGGTATCTGGGGCAAAGATTCACTTCATTGTCGGGTTGTCTGTGGCCCTCTGCTCTTTATAAGTTTCAAAATGCGGCCCTCTGTGAAAAATTTTTGGACACCCCTGGTCTACATGATCTGGACTCCAAACCCAGGGTCTTATTTTTCATATTATTGTTCTCCGACTGCAGCGTCTCCAGCTCGGCCCCAATTGTCTGCGAATCATCCGTATTGTCTGAAATACGCTGCTCAGCTTCATCTGCTCTGCTTACTCCCCCTCCTTTCAGCTCCGCAGCTATGTCAGCCATCATGTCCTCTCTAGAGTCACCATTTCACGCTGCATTTCACGTCTTATTTCACAAATCACGAGCGCTAACTGATGATTTGTCATATTCTCTCCCCCTTCCGATGTGAAGAAGCCGTGAGAATCTTTATCTGGGCCGGCGGGACCCTGTTTCTCCGATGGGCCATGTTAGCCTTGTTAGCTTTGGAGGTGGAATTTTTTCCAATTAGCCGTGGACCGTCAGCTTTGATTATTTTGGTCCCTTAGTGTTACCAGACTTGTGCCTTCCTTGTTTACTCGCCTCTTGTTCCTCTTTGGGATTAAGTGGGTCGAACGATGATTTTAAAGCCAGTTTCTGCAGCGGGCCCAGACATGCAGGAAATGACTCTGGGCCTGGATCGTGTTTGGACACTACATGCACGGGCACTGACTGTGACAGGCTTGAATTTTTGTGCCAAACTACTCCACCACCACACGAAAACATGTGGCTGTCAAACTGTGTCATGTTACTGTCTCTGTGTTTCAGGTGAAGCTGTCAGACTTTGGCTTCTGTGCTCAGGTCTCCAAAGAAGTGCAAAGGAGGAAGTCACTGGTAGGAACTCCGTACTGGATGGCCCCGGAGCTCATCTCACGGCTGCCCTATGGCCCCGAGGTATCACACTGTTTCTTTCCTATGCATCTGTGGTATCACACTGTCCTCTGCCCTATGGCTCCGAGGTATCGTACGGTCCTGCCCTATGGCTCCGAGGTGTATCATACAGTCCTCCGTCCTATGTCTCCGAGGTATCACACTGTCCTTAGGCCTCGAGGTAACACTGTCCCCTGCCCTATGACCCCATGGTGTATCACACAGTTCTTTGTCCTATGACCCCGAGGTCTCACAGTCCTCTACCCTATGGCCTCGAGGTAACACTGTCCCCTGCCCTATGACCCTTAGGTAACAATGTGCTCTGCTCTAAGGCTCCGAGGTGTATCACTCAGTTCTCTTTCCTGTGGCTCAGAGGACTCTGTACACAGGCACTTGCTCTATAGCTTATCTGAATCCAGAGGAACGACCAATTCAGTTAGATCGCAAACTTGTTATCAGGTATATCTCTTCCCAGAGACCTACCTAAACTTCAATGTATTTTTGCGTTGTATAACTATCTCACTTGAGCACTTAAAAGTTCCCTGGCTTCTACGTATCAAAATCAAATGGGAAATAGAGATAGTGGATTGTCTTACCTCTACTTTTGTCTGGAACTATGCAAGCAAACCCTGGTCCTGCAATGCTCTGACTCCATCTGATTTATAGTATCAGTATAGTACCTATACTTAGGTTTAGTTTTATGCAGCTAAAATCTTGTTTAGCTGTGCATTTGACTGAAATGATTTTCTTTGCACTCCCCTCTTTTATGTCTTAAACTGTTTTGTGATTTCTGTCATGTCTTTGTGATTTTAATACATTTTTTTCCTGTTGTGTGAAGCACTTTGAATTTCCTTGTTTATGAATTGTGCTCTACAAATAAACTTGCCTTTCCTTTTTAATACTGATAGAGATAAAGATTTAACGCCTCTATTGTTTTGTCCGAATCAATAAGTAAACAAATGGAATTTTTGGCCTTGAATGTAGAAATTTCCTTTTCTATTGTTGCTGTTTGAGGCCTTCATCTGCTTCAAAAGAGGCATTACATTCATTAAAGCTTCTTATAGCTAAATTGAATTATACTGAACTACTTATGGCTGGAGAATAAATAGAAAAAAGGAGCGCTGCGTGGGTACTTCAATGTCCAAAAAACAGTCAAGTTAAAAAAGGTGCTCGATTGGAGAGAGGGGGTGATTCTTTGCACAAAAAAACTGTTGTCTATTCAGGTATACATAGTAGCAAAATATATACCATACTTTTCAGACTATAAGCCCTACTTTTTTCCCATGCTTTGAACCCTTTGGTCATTACAGCGGTGCGCTTATTTTTTTTATTTTTACTGACTAACAGCCAGCGGGTGGCACTCTAGCAGGAAGCGCAAGCGTTTGACACAGTGGAAGCACTGTCCACTGGGGGACACATCGTGTTTTAAGCTTCAAAACACTGGGATTTATTACAATCAGACTCATATTCACGGAGAAATGCGGCGAATGAGGAAGTGAATTTAAACACTGAGACGCAAAGACACACACGGAGCGCGGACATGCGATATACAACAGACACTGGTAAATACGCTCACACAGAAAAATCAAGGACAGTAGGGATAGTAAGGAGAGCCTAGATGTGTTTTCAGTTTGTTAAGCTTCAAAATGCTGTGTGTGTTATTACAATCCAACTCATATTCACTGAGAAATGTGTTTAATTAGATCTGTGGTGTGCTGCAAGACCCCCAGTTCAAAAGACAACAGGCGCACTACCGCATTTATTTATGTTTTAATATGTCATGTCAGTGTAATCCCTCATTCGTCCAGGAGTGTTCCATTGTAGAAAAATATTCAGTTGTAAGTCATCTGGACTCTGTTTTAGAAAAATGTCATGTTGCAACGTGGGCACCTGCGACTTATTGACAGGTGCAGCCTGTACAAAATCGTTTTTCTTTATAAATATCATTGGCGCAGCTTTAATTCAGGAATGCTGTTTAGTCCGAAAAGTAAGGTAAACATACATATGTTGAGTATTCCCAAAGACAAGAAAAGCCAAGGCACTCTGTTTATTTACAAAAAATAATTTAAAGGCCTTTATTGTAGCATGGCTTTTAGCTTAAAATAACACCTGCGGCATTTCAGCCGCAGGGGGCCTTCCTCAGGGTGCAAACAGGCCACCAAGAGGTGTCAGCCCCCTGTCACGGGTTTGTTTTAGGTTCCGTGAAAAAATGATGAATAACAAAAATACTAATTTGATTGAAATGGTCGAGTCCTCTGGTCATGTGACCAAACCAAGCGCGGCAACTTGTGCTTTAAACCGGCACTTGGTATTTCCTCGGGTTGACCCACCGGACATGAGGCAGCGACAGCAGCAGCAGGTGAGTGTGGAGCGTAGGCGCCGAATGTGCACCCTCGAACACTCTTCTGCGGGGAAAAGTGTCCGGGCAGTGGAGAAAGAGTTTGGGGAAGTGACGGACCATGACGCAAGTTAATCGGGGCGGAAACATTCAAACAGAATATTTACATTCTTAGTAGATTTTTGTACAGTAAGTGCACACACTTGACAATAATACAATCATAAAAATTACAAAAATGCAATGTAATGCAGTCGTTCAAATGGGTGTTCCCTACCAATAGGTGTCTCTTACACAGCTAAACAAATTATATTCATCAGGACTATGGAAAAGGAGAGAAGTCAATGTCATAATTTAGGCCTGGAAATTCAATAGATTTTAAGTTCATAATCCAAAATGTTTCGCGTTTGGAACAGATTTGATTATCATGACTTTTAGTTTGTTGATGTTTGTGTGACCAGCCAATTGGAAGTAAACGGCCATGGGTTACTGGGTCTCCTTTTTGTTCTGCCAATGTAAAAACAGCCACACTCGCATTCCAGTATGTAGACCACAAAGCATGTGTTGCATTTGGCATAGTTCTTTAGGTGGTAGATTTTTCTTGTCCAGTCTTGAAATTATGTGGATTTGTCAATGTCTGAGCTGTGGTTGCAATTCCCACATTGAAACGTTCCTTTAGGAAGGTCTAACCAAGTGGAAGGGTGAGTGGGAGGTAAGTGACTCCTTACTAGTTGGTCCTTTTAAGGTAGGAACACGTCTAAAACAAAAGACGGGGGTCAGGGAATACATCCTTAAGGTGAATATCACTTTGTATTATACTCCAGTTCTTTTTGATGATGATCGTAATTTCCTGGAGGCTTTTCTAGATCCCTGTATAATTTAACCAACATATTAAAAGCTGCCAGGCGTGGATTCTTTGGGAGTAAAAATGTTGATTCTTTCTCAGTAATCCATTGATTGAATTTAGCTTCATGCACAAGTTCCTTAAGATGGCTTTCAGTATTTGGCATTGGGTTGGAAGATAAAAGCAAATAATAAGTTGAATTGTTTAACGCGCCTCCCTTATTGGCTTGTTTTACAAGAATTTGGTAATTCGTTTTTTAGCCATTTAGTCGCTCTAAATTCCCCATGTGTCAAACTTTGTTTCATGTTGCTTGTATGTTTTTCTTGAAATAATTTCTCAACTTCATAAGAAACCATTTTGGTAACCACACCAAGGCTGGCATTATTATTCATGGAGGGAAAAAGTAGACTTTGGTTTAAAAGGGGTAGCATTTGCATTTACTGCTCGTGTTTGCAGTGAACGAGAGTACTGATTATACCACGCCTTTTAGATGGAGATTACGGTAGAATTTGTACAGATCCACTTTAGTTTGGAATTCATTGGTCTTGTATGTAGGGGCATAAGACACGCCTTTAGAAAGTACAGAGAAAACAATCATCTGAGAGAGGTACCTGATATATTTGTGACCGTTTGGAGACTGCTCGCGTCATTCTGGTTTGATGCCCACGCGTCAGGAGCGGATACCGGTTGTCCGGGCTGTAGTTGCGAGCAAAGCGACTGTTTTCTCCTCCTGCCCCGTTGCGTCTTTGTCGTTTTCTCATGACTATTGTGCTTGTTCGTTTGTCTGAAAAATTGACCCTGTGTGCAGTAGAGCTGCTTGAGGCTACAATAAAAGCTTTAAAATTATTTTTTGGTTCTTGTCTTTGGGAATACTCAACATATATGTTTATATATTTTGCTACCATTTATACCCGAACTGTTTTTTTGTACTTATGGCTGGAGGTTTGAATTGGGACTGGCTAAATGCACGTTTTGATGAATTTAAAAGGTTTTGTGACTATTAATCTCAGTTAGTCAACCGACCCACAAGGCCTAATCTGAAAACTCGATTGATTTGATTTGAACAAACATGCCTCAATAGTGCTCTTCTGTGGGTATCTTCTGTAATGACTTAAGTGATCATTGTGTTGTTGCTGCCTGTAGAAATTTCAAAAATGTAAACAACGCATTGTTAGTAAAATGAATCTTAAACATTTGAATGAGCAAGCTTTTGGTCTTACTTTGTCAGTGGTGAAATGGGAAAATATAGGGCTACTACCAGATGTAGAGCTAGCTTGGAAGTTTTTTAAGGAAAGTTTTATGCAAATGTTAAATAAACATGCCCCATTAAGGAAATATAAAGTGAAAATCCTTGGTTTTTACCAGAACTAGCAGACACCATACATAAGCGTAACAAAGCATGGGACAAGGCAAGAAAAAAGTATTTTCCACTGATTGGTCTGTTTTCAAACATCTGAGAAAAATAAATGCACTTCTCTAGAAATAAAAGGCCAAATCTGTATGTTTTTTTTCTGTCACCACTGAGAACCTAAATTATCCACACACAAATCTAAGTGATTAACTCTTTCTGTGAATAAAATCTCTCATGTTCTTCCTACTTTTGTTTGCCCTATGACCCCGATGTATCACACTGTCCTCTGCCCTACGGCTCAGTGGTGTCACACTGTCCTCTGCCCTACGGCGCCGAGGTATCACACTGTCCTCTGCCCTACGGCTCAGTGGTATCACACTGTCCTCTGCCCTACGGCTCTGAGGTATCCCACTGTGCTCTGCCCTACGGCTCCGAGGTATCACACTGTCCTCTGCCCTACGGCTCCGAGGTATCACACTGTCCTCTGCCCTACGGCTCAGTGGTATCACACTGTCCTCTGCCCTACGGCTCTGAGGTATCCCACTGTGCTCTGCCCTACGGCTTCAGTGGTATCACACTGTCCTCTGCCTACGGCTCCGAGGTATCACACTGTCCTCTGCCCTACGGCTGTGGTATCACACTGTCCTCTGCCCTACGGCTCAGAGGTTATCACATGTCCTCTGCCCTACGGCTCCGAGGTATCACACTGTCCTCTGCCCTAACGGCTCCGAGGTATCACACTGTCCTCTGCCTACGGCTTGAGTATCCCACTGTGCTCTGCCCTACGGCTTCCAGTGGTATCACACTGTCCTCTGCCCTACGGCTCCGAGTAATCACACTGTCCTCTGCCTACGGCTCGAGGGTACACTTGTCTCTGCCTACGGCTCTGAGGTATCCACTGTTGCTCTGCCCTAACGGTCTATCACATTGTTCTCTGCCCTACGGCGCCGAGGTATCACACTGTCCTCTGCTCTACGGCTCAGAGGTATCCCACTGTCCTCTGCCCTACGGCTCTGAGGTATCCCACTGTGCTCTGCCCTACGGCTCAGAGGTATCACACTGTCCTCTGGCCTATGGCTCCCAGGTATTGCACTGTCCTCTGCTCTACGGCTCAAGTGTCACACTGTCCTCTGGCTCCGATGTGTCACACTGTCCTCTGGCCTACGGCTCTGAGGTATCACACTGTCCTCTGGCCTACGGCTCTGAGGTATCACACTGTCCTCTGGCCTACGGCTCCGAGGTATCACACTGTCCTCTGGCCTACGGCTCCGATGTGTCACACTGTCCTCTGCCTTACGGCTCCGATGTATCACACTGTCCTCTGCCCTATGGCGACGAGGTATCACACTGTCCTCTGCCCTATGGCGACGAGGTATCATACTGTCCTCTGTTCTGTTTCTTGTCTTCCTCTATATCCTGACATTCCTCTGTGCAGGTGGACATCTGGTCTTTGGGCATCATGGTCATCGAGATGGTGGACGGAGAGCCGCCGTATTTTAATGAGCCTCCGCTGAAAGCCATGAAGATGATCCGTGACAACCTTCCCCCGAAACTCAAGAACCTGCACAAGGTATTCTCTGCCGCACCAACACCCAACCACACTTTACTGCCCCATCATATGCTCTACCGCCCCAACCATACACTCTACTGCCCCAACCACACACTCTACCACTCCAACTCTACACTTCTCTACTGCCCCAACCACAAGGCACACCACCTCCTTTAATTCATCAGGAGGCTCAGACATCAGGCGTGTTTTGATTCATCCAACTTTGAGTGGATTGGGTGCTCTGTGGTGTTTTAACTGTGCAAAATTTAACCATACCGGTCCATTTGAGTTCAAAAGCGGCACCATTGCTGAAAAGCAAAAGAACACCACAAAGAACACAAAACAATGACTAGAAAACAAGAGCAAATAATAAATACAGCAGCATGCAGCAATGATCGGCCCTCGCCACGACGCCGCCCCGCAACGTAAGAGAAGGGTGTGCTAACGCACCCCAATCTTCCTCCTTTTATTACACCTACCGCCGAAGCCGTGGCTTCGCGTCTTCAGCTCTGCGTTCAACACCATCCTCCCTGCTCTGCTCCAGGACAAGCTCTCCCAGCTCAACGTGCCTAACTCCACCTGCAGGTGGATCACTGACTTCCTGACGGATCGGAGGCAGGGGAAGAACGACTCAGACACTCGGACCATCAGCACAGGAGCTCCACAGGGCTGTGTACTTTCTCCTCTGCTCTTCTCCCTGTACACAAACTGCTGCACCTCCAGCCACGACTCCGTAAAACTGATCAACCCTCATCGGGCTCATCTCGGACGGGGATGAGTCTGTCTACAGGAGGGAGGTGGATCGGCTGGTGTCCTGGTGCAGCGGTAACAACCTGGAGTTCAATGCCCAGAAGACAGTGGAGATGATCGTGGACTCAGGAAAGCACATGCCCCCCCAGCCCCCCTCGTCATGACAGACTCCCCCATCACCACCATGGACTCCTTCAGCTTCCTCGGCACCACATCACCCAGCGACCTCAAGTGGGAGCCCTCCATCAGCTCCCTCATCAAGAAGGCCCAGCAGAGGATGTACTTCCTGCGGCTAGCTGAGGAAGGCCAAGCTGCCTGTTTAGATGATGGTGGCAGTTCTACACGGCCATCATTGAGTCATCCTCACCTCCTCCATCACCGTGTGGTACGCTGGAGCCACAGCCCAGGGACAAACAGAGACTACAAGCGCCCTCTGCTGGAGCACAGCTTCTGTTGAGAAGTGATCGGCTACAGACTTCCATCTCTGCAGAACCGTACGTCTCCAGGGCTCTGGGACAGCAGGTCGGATCACAGCCTGACCCTTCTCACCCTGGACATGGTCTATTTGAACCACTCCGCCTCAGGCAGGAGGCTACGGTCCATCCGGACCAGAACCTCCCCCACAAGAACAGTTTCTTTCCCTAATCAATCACTCACTGCACTGTCACTTTCTACACACACATCTATAAATTTCGTGAGCATAGTAAGGCTTTTTCATTTCATACTATTGTAATTTTAAATTGTTTCTAATGCATGGTTGTTGTTTTTATTATTTCTCAGTGTTTTATGTTGCACCTTAACGCCAAAACAAGTTCTCTATGTCTTGTGCATTTTTGTTCATTGACAATGGCAATAACCTTTTCTGATTCTGATTCTCTTGATTCTGACTTTACAAATAAAAGGCATTATAGTTTTCCGAAAATTTTCAATATTATGGGAAAATTTTGCAGCAAGCGCTGCACAAAGACCGTAATTTAAGTAGATCAACATTGAGCCCCCACTCCCTGAAGATGAGTCTCACAAATTTTCTAGGTCTCATCGGGCTAATGCCTTGGAGCAGTTTGGCGATTTTTCCATTGGAATAACATGGGCAGGTCATTGCTACGGAAATATGGGTTATATGGATTGGATTTTTTTGATCGGACATGCCAAAAATAGATTTTTTTTGCAAAATATGCACACAGACCGTTACACTTAGAATACATTTTTTTAAAAGCTTTTTATCTACACCTAACCTTTGATGTAAGAATCAGAATCAGAATAGAAAGTATTGCCATTGTCAATGAACAAAATTCAAAAGAGTAGAACTTGTCTCGGCCTTAAGGTGCAACATAAAACACTGATCGTAATAAAACAAACATATATTCAATCAAAAAAGGCATGCATTAGAAACATTTAAAATTACTATACAATAAAAATAAAATAGGCATTTCTATGTACAACAAGTTTACAGTTATGTTTAAAGTTATAGTAAGAAAGAAAGTAGCGCTTTGAGTGGCTTGTAGGTATAAAAGTCTATATAAATGTGAGCATTTACTGAGTTAGATGCGTCTTGTTTTACTGTGCTCCCAGTTTTCCTCTGCTGAAAGGGTTCCTGGACCGGATGTTGGTGCGAGACCTGCTCAGAGAGCCACGGCGAGTGAGCTACTCAAACACCCTTCTTCTGTCGAAGCGGGGCCCCCTCTGCATCGTCCCACTTCATGAGACAGAACCGGATAAAGTGAACACTGTGCTCCACCATTGCACTTTTACACTAGTATGTGCAGTTCTGACAGGCAATAAGGTGTGTGTGCTTCGTGTAGGTGCGTGCGTGTGTGTGGTGTGTGTGGTTCATGCTGCGTGCGTGCGTCTGTCTGCGTGTGCGTTGTGCATCTGTGAGTGTGTGTGTGCGTGGTTATGGTGGTGTGTGTGCGTGTGTGTACGTGCGTGCGTGCGTGTGTGTAGTGTGTGCGTGTGTGTGCGTGTGTGCGTGCGTGCTCATCTGCGTGTGTGCATGTATGTGTGTGCGTGTGTGTGTGTGCGTGCATGTTCATCTGCGTGTGTACATGTACGTGTGTGCGTTGGTGCGTGTTCATCTGTGTGTGTGTGTGTGTGTGCATGTATGTGTCTGCGTGTGCATCTGTGTGTGTGTGCGTGCATGTTCATCTGCGTGTGTACATGTACGTGTGTGCGTCGGTGCGTGTTCATCTGTGTGTGTGTTTGTGTGTGTGTGCGCATGTATGTGTCTGCGTGTGCATCTGTGTGTGTGCGCGCATGTTCATCTGCATGTCTGTGTGCGTCGGTGCATCTGTGTGTCCGCGTGCGTGTGCGCGTTTTCATCTGCGTGTGTGCATGTATATGTCTGTGTGTGTGTGTGCGTGTGCGTGTGTGTGCGTGTGCGTGCATGTGTGTGCGCGCGTCTTGTGACTGTGTCAGTGTGTGTGTGCGGTTTTATTCAATTTATCTCTTGCTTGGCCCATTTGAACACAGAATAACCACATGCCCTAACCTGTGGTCTCTGTGGTCTCTGTGGTCTCTGTGGTCTCTGTGGTCTCTGTGGTCTCTGTGGTCTCTGTGGTCTCGTTCCAGAGCTCACCAGTGACTGGTGCTGCACACTGACGCTTCATTGTGGCCAAATAAACACTTATTCACTGTTTGACACCCCAGACACACTACAGCGGGAAAAACACTGGAGATTTCAACATGAAATGTTACATTTTGTGTTGTTTTAGAGAACAGGTCTAACATTGTTGTGGGGCCAAACATTAGCATTGAAAAGGCTTTGTGTTTCAGCAGTCGTTTCTCAATCCTGGTTCAGTCGTTCTAAACAGGACGTGCTCTGAATGGGTCGTGTTACATGTTCTAAAAAACATTCAGATGTTCATTCCTGAATCACACTGACTTGTTCTAATTCCTGTATTACATTTCACTGTGGCCCCACAGCACAGCCTGTGGATATGGGTGATGATTTGTGTTTGTCGTATTTTCTCTGATCATAATGTTTTATATTGACATGTGAAACCCTTTGAAGCACTGTCAGTGGAGATGAAGCTGCACACTGGTCTCATGCTGCCATTCTCCTCACTTTTCTAGGGTTAAACACTTGGTGGCACTGTGGCTTTGCACCAGGTTGTAGAAAAACATGGTCCCACCTCCAAATTGTTGATGAAGCACATGTTCCTACTGAGTGTCTCTGAAGACACACTGGCAGTGTTTTGATATGATGCACATGAGCAGAGTCTGAGTCCTCATTAGTGTTTTGGATAGGATTGTGGTTCTGAGCAGGCCAATGAACATGCTGAGACAATCAGTGTCACTCAAGTCTGTGGTGGAGCATTTTAGATGAGGTCAGTGTGAAGATGTTTCCACCAGCCCTACATAGCCCTACTTTAGCCTACTACTCCTTAGAATCTGGTACTGTATCCATGGAAACCCAGTGGTAACCATGGATTCCACCAGCACTCTGACCAATCAGTGTCATTTACAATCCAGGCCGAGCAGGGACTAAAAAAGTAACTGGTCTCGGTTAAGAAGAGCTGGTGAAAACGCTCAATTAGATGCACAAAGAGCTTTTTAGAGAAATATGAATACCATTTAAACTGTCCTAAACGCCTGTGCTTATCCAGCTCCAAAAAGGTGCACCGTCCAATCAGCAGATGCTCAGCAAATGTGTTGAATGTGCCTGCACTTGGTTGATGGGCAGCAGCCTCTTGCTTCTGTGAAGTGGAGCACAGCGTTGCTCAACTGCGTTTGAACAAGGTTCTTTTCAATTGTGGTAGATGATCTGTCTGGGACCGGCCCACTGTACACTACATTTGTCCATTCCTGAGCTCTGCAATGCTGCAGCAATGACAAAAAAAGCCTGTGGCAGCAGCTTTTAAAAGTTTTTTATTTCCCAAATTTGACAAATGTTACTTTTTGCAAATACATATTTTGTAAAGTTTTCTGTGTTGTAAGTTGTCTTTTTGTGCATATATCACACATTAAAAAAAAAAGAATTTATAAGGATGTAAGAACAAATAATAATGATATAAATGCATTCAATTTCTCTATTGCCTGACACCATTGCATTGGCTGTGAACACGACCTTAGCCACAGCTGTCCTGGGTCAGCGATGGGGAAAGTGAACCACTGAGGCCTCACATCAGTCACAGCACAAAGCCTGACCAAAATTAAGCCTAGAAATACTGCCATCTACTGGGAATTTTAATGTATTACAAAGAATATCAAGTTTATTTTGAAGATCTCCTACCAGTGTGTATAAACTTTATAACCAGTGTTGGGTAGCGGTGCTTTTAAAAGTAACTTGTTACGTTACCTCGTTTTAGCGCACTCTCTACTTTACAGCTGGGAAATAAACCTGACTCTGGGATTGTGGTTTGGAGATGAGACCTAACCAAAACTAATGCGTTACTGATTTGAAAAAGCAATTAGTACTATATTATATGGGGCACACTAATAACACGATACTCTAAAAAAGCAATGTCAGTACTCTTAGCGCATTACCAGCTCACGCGTTTACCCCCGGATTGCTGCCAAAAGCAGGCGGCTGAAGTCGAGGAGAAACTGCCTGGAATCAGCCTGAACGCTCCAGCAGTCTGAGAACAGCGAGGTCTCAGATCACACAGCGTCTCGGGGAAAGGACAGAGCTCATGTTTTTTGGAAGTGTGACATTGAATAAAAGTAAAGAAAACTTTGTGAATGCTCCTGCGTCCGTCACACACCACGGACTGAGCTCGTAAAGTTTGAGCTTGATCTTGATTTAAAAAATCGAGAGCATGTATTATTTCTGCTGTCTGCATTGTACAACAGCCTGGGCCTTTTCTGTCTCATTTGGGGCTTCTGTGATGATATAAAAGTAGACAGATGAGAGGAGGAGGAACGGAGCAGAACTGCAGTATGTTACAATTCTGAATGAAGAGTGTAGGACTGATTGACATCTGGAGGAAGATGTCCCATAATGCACACCATTATACCCATTTTTCTAATCCACATATAGGCCTTTCCAGAATAGGCCCTTTCTTTGTCTTCAATAAATAAATACAAAAAATACTGAGGCAGATGTACGCACAATAGGCCTACATTTCTGTAGACTTTGAGGAAAGATGACAAAACACCCTTTGCAGGTTCAATGCCAGTCTGCTTAATGAGTCTGCTTTGTTTAAGGAAAAAATGTCAAACAACATTAAGACTTATCTGGAGGAAAATGATACTGGGGAAAGTTCCCCGCCCATTGTAACTGTAATGACGAACACTGCCGCTCTAACATTTCAAGTCCTTTTTTGACTGACAGACTTCAGTGAATTACAATTTTGTTTGTTACTATAAATTATAACGTTTAAAAAGATTAATATGCTTTTAAATGGTTTACGGCATGTACAAAATGTACCAATTAATCGAAGAAAAGAATCGATAGATTACTCAATTACTAAAATAATCGATAGCTGCAGCCCTAATTCTGTTGTTGATTTACTTCTATGCTTAGGGTCATTGTCCCTTTGCATCACCCATCCTCTGTTGAGCTTCAGTTGACGGACAGATGGTCTTAATTTTCCTGCAAAATGTCTTGATAAACTTTGGAATTCATTTTTCCGTCGGCGACAGCAATCCGTCCAGGCCCTGAGGCAGCAAAGCAGCCCCAAACCATGATGCCCCCTCCACCATTTTTCACAGTTGGGATGAGGTTTTGATGTTGGTGTGCTGTACCTTTTTTTTCTCCACACGTAGTATTGTGTGTCTTTTCCAAACAACTCAATTTTGATTTCATCTGTCCACAGAACATCCAGGTGTTCTTTTGCAAACTTCAAATGTGCTGCAATGTCTTTTTTGGACAGCAGTGGCTTCCTGCGTGGTGTCCTCCCTTGTTTAATGTTTTCCTTATCAGAATCACAAAAAGGTTTACTGCCATTGTCAGAATAAAACAGAATAGAACTCGCATAGGAACTTGTTTTGGCGTTAAGGTGCAACATACAACGATGAACAATAATAAAAACGACACATATGAAATAATTGCTGCATTGGACTGTTGTGGTAAAGAAGGAGCTGAGTCAAAAGACAAAGCTCTCAATTTTCCGGTCAATCTACGTTCCTACCCTCACCTACGGTCATGAGCTTTGGGTAGTGACCGAAAGGACAAGGTCACGGATACAAGCGGTCGAAATTAGTTTCCGCCGCAGGGTGGCTGGGCGCTCCCTTAGAGATAAGGTGAGTAGCTCGGAGTAGAGCCGCTGCTGCTCCATGTTGAGAGGAGCCAGCTGAGGTGGCTCGGGCATCTGTTCCGGATGCCTCCTGGGCATGTTTCAGGCATGTCCCACCGGACCCAGGACACGCTGGAGGGACTATGTCTCTCGGCTGTTCTGGGAACGCCTCGGGATCCCCCCGGAGGAGTTGGAAGAACTGTCTGGGGAGTGGGAAGTCTGGGAGTCCCTGCTTAGATTGCTGCCCCCGCGAGCCGGAAGATAAGCGGAAGAAGATGGATGTAGGAAATCAAAAGGGCATGCATTAGATTTAAAATTACAATAGGTATAAAATAAATAGTAAATAGTATAAAATAAAAATAGGCATTACTATGTACACAAGATTACAGTTAAATTTACAGTTGTAATGCAGAAAGTGACAGTGCAGTGAGTGATGAAGAGTTGCAGTTAAAGTGGGAGGTGTTTAGAAGTGTTCATGAGTCCAACGGCAGAGGGAAAGAAACTATTCTTGTGGCGGGAGGTTCTGGTCCGGATGGACCGTAGCCTCCTGCCTGAGGGGAGTGGCCTCTGCCTGAGGGAGTGGTGCTCAAATAGCCATGTCCAGGGTGAGAAGGGTCAGCTGTGATCCGACCTGCTCATCCCAGAGCCCTGGAGACGTACAGGTCCTGCAGAGATGGAAGTCTGCAGCCGATCACCTTCTCAGCAGAACGCACAATGCGCTGTAGTCTCTGTTTGTCCCTGGCTGTGGCTCCAGCAGAGGCGCTGTAGTCTTTGTTTGTCCCTGGCTGTGGCTCCAGCAGAGGCGCCTGTAGTCTTTGTTTGTCCCTGGCTGTGGCTCCAGCAGAGGGCGCTGTAGCTCTGTTTGTCCTGGCTGTGGCTCAGCAGAGGGCGCTGTAGTCTTTGTTTGTCCTGGCTGTGGCTCCAGCAGAGGGCGCTGTAGTCTCTGTTTTGTCCCTGGCTGTGGCTCCAGCAGAGGGCGCTGTAGTCTCTGTTTGTCCCTGGCTGTGGCTCCAGCAGAGGGCGCTGTAGTCTTTGTTTGTCCCTGCTGTGGCTCCAGCAGAGGGCGCTGTAGTCTCTGTTTGTCCCTGGCTGTGGCTCCAGCAGAGGGCGCTGTAGTCTCTGTTTGTCCCTGGCTGTGGCTCCAGCAGAGGGCGCTGTAGTCTCTGTTTGTCCCTGGCTGTGGCTCCAGCAGAGGGCGCTGTAGTCTCTGTTTGTCCCTGGCTGTGGCTCCAGCAGAGGGCGCTGTAGTCGTTTGTCCCTGGCTGTGCTCCAGCAGAGGCGCTGTAGTCTGTTTGTCCCTGGCTGTGGCTCCAGCAGAGGGCGCTGTAGTCTGTTTGTCCCCGGCTGTGGCTCCAGCAGAGGGCGCTGTAGTCTCTGTTTGTCCCTGGCTGTGGCTCCAGCAGAGGGCTGTAGTCTGTTGTCCCTGGCTGTGGCTCCAGCAGAGCGCTGTAGTCTCTGTTTGTCCCTGGCTGTGGCTCCAGCAGAGGGCGCTGTAGTCTCTGTTTGTCCTGGCTGTGCTCCAGCAGAGGCGCTGTAGTCTCTGTTTGTCCCTGGCTGTGGCTCCAGCAGAGGGCGCTGTAGTCTCTGTTTGTCCCTGGCTGTGGCTCCAGCAGAGGCGCTGTAGTCTCTGTTTGTCCTGGCTGTGGCTCCAGCAGAGGCGCTGTAGTCCTGTTTGTCCCTGGCTGTGGCTCCAGCAGAGGCGCTGTATCTCTGTTTGTCCCTGGCTGTGGCTCCAGCAGAGGGCGCTGTAGTCTCTGTTTGTCCCTGGCTGTGGCTCCAGCAGAGGCGCTGTAGTCTCTTTTGTCCCTGGCTGTGGCTCCAGCGTACCACACGGTGATGGAGGAGGTGAGGATGGACTCAATGATGGCCGTGTAGAACTGCACCATCATCTGCACTGGCAGCTTGGATTTCCTCGGCTGCAGCAGGAAGTACATCCTCTGCTGGGCCTTCTTGATGAGGGAGCTGATGGAGGGCTCCCACTTGAAGTCCTGGGTGATGGTGGTGCCCAGGAAGCGGAAGTAGTCCACACCGAAAAGCCAGGGCATCCGTGTGGGGCGTCATGTTGGATAAAAGATTGTAGATTTGTCAACAAAAATGTTAGCATGTGCCAGACATTTCTGTAAGTTTAGCCGACACTGTAGGATTCTTCTTTACCTCATTGAGGATTCTACACTGTGCTCTTGCAGTCATCTTTACAGGACGACCACGCCTTGGGAGAGTAGCAACAGTGCCTAACTTTCTCCATTTGTAGACAGACTGTCTTACTGCGGACACATGAACATCAAGGCTTTTAGCGATACTTTTGTAACGATTTCCAGCTTCATGCAAGTCAACAATTCTTATCCGTAGGTCTTCTGTGCAATGCATGGTTCAGTTCACATCAGGCTTCTTGAGAAGCATTGCATTGCATTTAGAAGCATGAGCAAACTCAAAACTGGTGTTTTTATAGGGCAGCTTTAAACAACACATCCAATCTCATCACATTGATTGGACTCCAGGTTAGCCAATTACCTCTTGAAGAAGTCATTAGCCTAGGGGTTCACATACTTTTTCCACCTTACACAGTGAATATTTACATGTTGTGTTCAATAAAAACATGAAAACATCATGTTTGTGCAGTATTAGTTTGAGAAGACTGTGTTTTTCTATTTCTATTGTGACTTAGATGAAGATCAGAACACATGTTATGACCAATTTATGCAGAAATCCAAGTAATTCCAAAGGGTTCACTTACTTTTTGCAACTGTAGACCCATTTCTATTCTGAATGTGGATTATCGTGTATATACACCTCAGTTATGTCCAAAAGAATGTAACAAATTCTCCCACAATGTTCAGACAGGATTTATTAACAGACAACAAACACAAGATAACATAAGACGATCTTTACACATAATGAACCAAATACAAAAACAACATGACAAAGCTGTGATCATTCATTTGAATGCGGGGAACGTTTTGATTCTGTTAGCTGGCCTTGTTTATTTAAGGTGCTGAACAAATTTCAAATGTACGAGTTAGTTGTAAAAAAAATATTGGGGCTCTTTACGATGGTCCAACATCAAGAATTAAAATCAATGGCCACCAGATGGATCCCCTGATTCTGGAAAAGGGGGTGTGGCAGGGCTGTCCCTGGTCTCCCCTCCTGTTTGCTTTGTATTTGGAACAAATTGGGTCAATGACCCAATTTATTAGACAATCAAAAACAATCCATGGTGTTACAAATGATGGGACAGAACATGAAATTGCCTGCTGCAGATGAAATTTCCATACCCAATGTGATGCAATTCCTTCAAAAAATGGGTCTGATTACTGTATAAAAACCAAATATACCAAAAACGGAAATTCTGTCTTTTCGGGACCCCCTTTGACCTTTAGAAAGACCTACCCATTTAAATGGCAAACGGATTCACTGAGATATTTGGGTGTGGTACAACATAAAGATCTATCAACGATTTAGGAGAAAATAATACCCCCCTAACCCTAACCCTTCTACTATACTACTATACTACAACTGTAAATGTAACTGTAATTCTCGTGTACATAGTAATGCCTATTTTTATTTCATACTATAGTCATTTTAAAATTGTCTCTTAATGCCCTTTTCATTTTATATATGTTGTTTTATTATTGCTCAGTGTTTTATGTTGCACCTTCAGGCCGAGACAAGTTCCTATGTTTGTGAATTTTGTTCATTGACAATTGCAATAAACTCTTTCTGATTCTGACCCTGATAAAAAAAAGATCTTTAAAAATGTGCTCTTATCCCATACTTTGGACTAAGTCAAAGGATTGAAACCATAAAAATGAATGTTTTGCCCAGGTTTCTTTATCTGTTCCAGACTGTCCAAGTTTCCATCCCCAACCGGCTGTTTGATGAGTGGAATAAAGCAATCTCAAGATTTATATGGCAGGGGGGAAAAACCTGTATCTGATTCAAAACGTTACAATTATCAAAAGAAAAATGACTTTCTTTCAGCTCAGATCAGAGCCTTGCTGTGCTGGTGTGACCCAGAATATGAAGCTCAATGGAAGAATATTGAGATTGCTGTTGTGCCGGGGGTTCCTGTGCAGGCCTTACTGGCAGATGACAAACGGTTGAATCCATGTTCTTTACAATATGGAAGGAGCTGATCAAAACATACAAACTAAACAAAGATGTTAAAATCTTAAATTGGCTTACGTTCAAAATGTCACAGCTAACAGCACAGACTCAAGATTTAAAGTCTGGACAACAAAAAGTATAAAGGTTTTTCACCAGATTGTAAAGGAGTTATTATAACCAAGAAATCAAAAAGAAGGGTTAGAACTATGTATTTGGGCCTCAGGACTCCTGCCATGGACACAACCAGCAGTTATCTCTGGAGCATCCTCCTGGCTGCAGCGAAAAAGGCTCTTACAAAAAAATCGATGACACAAAACACACTGACGATCAAGGACTTGACTGACATTATAATGGACATTCATAAAATGGAAAAGATTACATCCATCCATCCATCTTCTTCCGCTTTATCCGGGGTCTAAGCAGGGACTCCCAGACTTCCTTATCCCCAGACACTTCCTCCAACTCCTCCGGGAGGATCCCGAAGCGTTCCCAGCCCAGCCGAGAGACATAGTCCCTCCAGCGTGTCCTGGGTCTTCCCCGGGGCCTCCTCCCGGTGGGACATGACCGAAACACCTCCCTAGGGAGGCGTCCAGGAGGCATCCGGAACAGATGCCCGAGCCACGTCAGCTGGCTCCTCTCGACGTGGAGGAGCAGCGGCTCTACTCCGAGCTCCTCCCATGTGACTGAGCTCCTCACCCTATCTCTAAGGGAGCGCCCAGCCACCCTGCGGAGGAAACTCATTTCGACCGCTTGTATCCGCGATCTGGTCCTTTCGGTCACTAGCCAAAGCTCTTTTCCACGCCCTCACCTATGGAAAAGATTACATTTGGACTTAATTTGAAAATGGACAAATTTGACAGACTGTGGACTAAATGGGACGTTTGCTTTGGGTTCGGTGCACTATGTTTTGTCTTTATTTTGTCATTTGTAACTGTTCTTAGATGTCTGCTTGAATTGAATTGCCTTGTGTACGAATTGTGCTCTACAAATAAACTCGCCTTAATTCCGCTTCTGTTGCAGCCGTCAACTCTCGTCGATCAGCAGTTAACTGCAACGCAACCTACTGCTGGCTGGTTACTGAATATAACTACAGTTCACTTATTTCACACTAGATGATGCAGTTAGAGTAAGAATCTAAGAACTGCATTTGACATATTTTCTGATTTGTCTTTTTTTTTTTGCACTCTTTTTTTTTTTTCATGAAACCCTTTCTAAAAATCATATTACAAAGGGATATTGACATGCCTTCAATGAGTTACTCAGTATGAGCCATCACACGTTCTGACATTTTATTTAGAATTTTGTGGGGGAAAAAAGGAAATTTGAGATACAAAAACACATTAATATTAAAGCGTCTTTTTATATAATTACGTTATATTAATATATACTCAATGGTTAGAATATAACTCAAGATATATAATATATTTTAATATTAATTAAAAACATTCAACAAGCTGTAGGTCATAATAAATAAATGGTGAGAAGAAGCCAATATCCCTAATAACCTTTTGTAATAATCGAGGATTATCTGCTAACTATTAAATAAAAGTGTATTCACTTATTCACTACCAGTCATATTCAGCCATGCCTCGCAATAATGTATTTCTTTATTTTCAGTTGTAATTGACAGTTAAAAAATTGCACATATTTTTATAAATGATATTGGGTCCTTTTTAAGAGAAAAGACGATAAATATGTTCACAGCACCACCAGAACGTGGCATTTCGTGAGCAATCCATCCGAACCGAGCCGATATTGGCACAAACGGCACTCACATCCATCAGACTTAACCCCGTGAGTGTGCGTGAGTGTGCGTGCATGAGTGTGCGTGCACGAGTGTGTGCGTGCATGAGTGTGCGTGCATGAGTGTGCGTGCACGAGTGTGTGCGTGAGTGTGCGTGTGTGAGTGAGCGTGTGTGTGAGTGAGTGTGCGTGTGTGTGCGTGCATGAGTGTGCGTGTGTGTGAGTGCGTGCACGTGTGTGCGTGCATGAGTGTGCGTGCATGAGCGTGCGTGTGAGCGTGCGTGCATGAGCGTGCGTGCGTGAGTGTGTGTGAGTGAGCGTGCATGAGCGTGCGTGCATGAGTGAGTGTGCGTGTGTGAGTGAGCGTGTGTGGTGTGTGTGAGTGAGCGTGTGTGTGTGTGTTGTGAGTGAGCGTGCATGTGTGTGAGTGAGCGTGTGTGTGTGTGTGAGTGAGCGTGCATGTGTGTGAGTGAGCGTGCGTGCACGCGTTTGCCTGAGCTTTATTCCTCTTTGATGTTGACAGCTGACCAAAATACAATGCCATACAATAAGCACGTGTGGGCCTCAAGAGATGAACAACATGAGCAGCGACGCACACAACAACAGAACCTGGAGTTTATTGAAATCAAACGCACCACATCGCTGTTGCCCTACATTTACTCCTCAGATACAAATAGTAGTTTAACGAAGGAGAGGAAGAGAAGGAGTTTTTTCTAACGCGCATCTGAACGTTTATTTCTCTTGAGGACAAGACTCCCAGTCACTAGCTGCACAGTGCGCATGCTCACAACACGCCGAGCTCTGGGATTGTGGTGAGGTGAGTTCTAACCCCTACTAGATTACATGGGTGCACAAAACTAACGCGTTACGTTCCTCGTTACTCTAAAAAAGTAATTTGAGTACTCTAGCATTACCCCCAACACCAGTGTGCGTGAGTGTGGCGGACGTGCGGGGCAGGCACTCTTCCATGGCGGCGCAAGACCACGTGACGCCGGAAGCAACAGCTGTCAGAGTAAAAGTGTGAGGTCGGACTGTAGCTTCAGAAGCAGCGCTCGGCTCGTTGTCATAGTGACAGCGTTGTAACCTGCACATGGCTGCGTCAGATATCGCCCCGGTGCGTACTCCAGAAGTGTAGGCTTATGATTGTTTTGTATGTGGCTCTGACAACAAGAGCTTCACCGGAAACGAGCGTTCTCGCGCCGTGGAGGCGGGGCGTGTAGCTTTAACGTAAACAACGGAGCAACAGGACGCCCACTGAAGCTGAGCCACCATAACCAACAGGACCTGGAACTATGGAGAGGGCCGGGGCCCCGGGGGCCCCCGCAGCTGCCAAACGGTGAGTCTCCAGCGGCTCTACGTTCTCATTAGGGCAGTTATAGAAAAAGATTCAGAAATATTTTTTTCTAAAACAGAGTCCAGATGAAACAACTGAATCTTTTTCTACAATTGAACGCTCCTGGACGAATGAAGCATTACACCGACATTAGGGCCGTTAGTTTGAAATAAACAGTGCCAACTGCGGGTCGGACTCGGAGCCCAAATGTGGAACCCAAAAGATTGTCAGTGGCCCCACGGGTTTTCAGAAAAGAGTTCCAAACCAGACTCTATGAATGGCTGGCATGACTTCTATCAATTATTGTATAATTATTACTTTTCTTCGTCTTGATTAAGCAAAATATACACTATCGTTCAAAAGTTTGGGGTCACCCCGACAATTGAGTGTTTTCAATGAAAAGTCACACACTTTTTATCACATTAGTTGTAAAATGAATAGAACATATTATCAAGACTCAAGGTTAGAAATAATTAATTGTATTCGAAATAATTATTTTTTTCCTTCAAACTTTGCTTTCGTCAAATAATCCTCCATTTGCAGCAATTACAGCACTGCATGCCTTTGGCATTCTAGCGGTTCATTTGTTGAGGTAATCTGGAGACATTTCACCCCGCTCTTCTAGAAGCTCCTCTCACAAGTTGGATTGGCTGGATGGGCACTTCTTTCGTACCACAAGATCTTTAGGTTTGTTTCATTATTTATTAGTAGTATCCCCATTAGCTGAGTTTAACTGCCAGCTGCTTTTCCTGGGGTCCTTTTTTAAAACCCCAATGTATTTGTTTTTAAACTTACTGTATATAAATTGTAGGTTTTTGAGTTGTAAAATGTTTCCATGTTGTAAAAAGTAAGGAAGCTGATGCTCGTTCTTGAACTTTTAACCCGCCCACATTTGAGTGCGTTGTGTTTTATACTGGTTCTGAAAGCTTTAATGCCACACAGTCATCTTTGTTCTGCATCAGCTGGAGCTTCTCAAGACCTTTCTTTTGTGCAGTGGTCCTGAAGCTGAGTTCTTACTAAGGGTTTGGTTAAATCAGGTGTCGGGTATTGAATACATTTTCTTGTTGTAGCTAAAGATCTTCCCATATTCTTAACCATAAATTCAATTTGTCTTGACTGATTTATTGATGTATTTCCCAACAGTTTTCCCTGCTCTATGAGATTGTTATTAATTTTGGAACTTTGGATCATCTAAAACCCATCACTCTGCAAAGTACCTACAAAAGTCCTGTTTCTCCAAACCAAAGGATTATTTCAAAAATATTTTCTTTTACAATCAGGTCAAACACTTTTAAACCTTTTTGTTAACATCTTGATTTTTTTCCTTGTCATACAAATTTTGAGATTCCACTCATCAAACGGCCGGTTGGGAATGGAAGTCGGGAGAGTCTGGAATGGATAGATAAATCAGGGCAAAACATTCATTTGTATAGTTTCAATCCTTTTGACTTAGAGTTAAGATCTTTTTCTTTTTTGAATTTTATTGTTTTTAAAAAAACAAAAACAATAAAAAACGGCACACCCTCGTCCCACTAGCCTAACTCCTATTGGCTGAGCTATGTCAGTGCTTCAGCAGCTGCATCATCAGTGGCTCTGGGTTTCACTCAGGTTTCACTCAGAATCAACAGAGAAAATATGTATCCAGCTTCAAGCAACATGAGAACGTGGTGACTTATTATGTTTGAGGCAGACTCTGGGGCCCCAGGGCTCGCGCATGCACTTTTGCAGTGCCATAGTAGATTATTAGGCTATTATAAATGCCTAACATTAGCCAGTGCATGTCGTCGTCTTCATTATTTTAGTTAATAACTGTTACACGTTTTATTAAATCACTTTTAGAATATAGAATATAATATATTTAAAAATCAACATTATTGGGAAGTCCACATCATGTTAGGTTGGTCCGACACAAAACAAAAAAGGAGCAGTTTGAAGAGGAGCAAAGATAAGGGCATTAGATTTACCACTTTACGCTGGATATTATGCACCTGTGACATGCCATCTACAGCAACAAGCAAGGACTCCACATCCGAATCAGAATCAGAATAGGGTTTATTGCCATTGTCAATGAACAAAATTCGCAAACATAGGAACTTGTCTCGGCCTTAAGGTGCAACATAAAACACTGAGCAATAAGAAAAGCAACATATATTCAATCCAAAGGGCATGCATTAGGAAACAATTTAAAATGACTATAGTATAAAATAAAAATAGGCATTACTATGTACACAAGATTACAGTTAAATTTACAGTTGTAGTGCAGAAAGTGACAGTGCAGTGAGTGATGAAGAGTTGCATTCAAAGTGGCAGGTGTTTAAGAAGTGTTCATGAGTCCAACGGCAGAGGGAAAGAAACTTTACTTGTGGCGGGAGGTTCTGTCCACATGCAAGTATACGTTGTAACATAACATACTGTTATAGAAAAAGCTTCAGTTGTTGTCATCTGGACTCTGTTTTGGAAAAATAAAACGTTTCGACACTCATCCAAGAGTCATTCTCAATCTGTGAAACAAGTCTGAGAACTCAGGTTTATATCCTACTCTGTGAAAGCCCTGCCCACTGGGCGGGACCTCCTGATAATGGGCCATCGAAACCAAATGGGATGGGCCTATTGTTTCACTGACTTGGCTAACTATTTTCCTGAGTACCTGATTAGCATCAGAATGCCTCGGGCGTCTCCATGGTTTCAGCAGACCATTATAAACAACCAGAAGGTTGAACCTTAAACCTCCATTACGATTTAAGGAAGGATTCTCTTTTTTTAACAAAGATTGCCTCCTTAACTCCTCTTTCAAACCATCTTTTTTCCCTGCTCAGAATCTCCACCTCACTGTCTTCAATAGAGTGGGTTAGATGAAGACCCATGGTGCTCTGGGGTCCTGAACTCGAGTGTCTTCTGTTTTGATAAAGCCTCTTGTGCAGTGGCTGTTTAGTCTCCCCTATGTGGCGCTCTTTACAACTTTCTTCACTGCATTGGATAGAATACACTACATTGCTCTGTTTTTGTGTTGCATCTTGTCCTTAGGGTGAACCAGTTTTTGTCTTAACGTGTTCCTGGTTTGAAATAAACAGGGACTTCGTGTCTTTGCAGTTTTTCTGACAATCCCGAGACATAAGGGATAGAGAAACTCTTTCTTCTTGGTTCTGTTTCCCTTTTGTCCCTTTTGTCCTGCTTATTGGTTCTCTTCACTTTGTTCAGAGCCCAAGTCGGGTATCCACAGGCTGAGAGAGCATTCCGGACGTGTGTTTCCTCTTTCCTCTTGCCCTCTGAGCTGGTGGGCACCGCTTGTGCTCTGTGTTGTAGTGTTCTGATCACTCCCAGCTTGTGCTGTAGTGGGTGGTTAGAGCCAAAGAGCAGGTACTGGTCAGTGTGTGTGGGTTTCCTATATACTTCTGTCTGGAGCTTCCCGTCTTCTCCTCTGATAGTGGAACAATCAAGAAAGGCCAAGCGGTTCTCCTTAGCATCTTCTCTTGTAAACCTGATGTTCAGGTCCTCACACATCAATGTGCTCTGAGAAGGCTTCCAGCTCTTGTTTCTTAATTGTCACAAAAGTGTCATCCACGTAACGGTACCAAAGACTTGGAGCAGAGCCTGAAAAGGAGGTCAGTGCCTTCTTCTCAAAATGCTCCATGTACAAGTTGGCCACTATGGGAGAGACGGGCGAGCCCAAGGCACAGCCGTGAACCTGTCTGTAAAAATGTCCCCGGAATTGAAAGTATGTGGTGTTAAGACAGATGTCTAGTAGTTTGCAGATGTCTTCAGGTGTCAGTTTGGTCCTTTCCTGTAGGTGGCGTCCTCCTGCAGTTTCGTCCTAACCGCTGCTACTGCCTCAGAGGTCGGGATGCAGGTGAAGAGGGACACAACATCATAAGAAACCATCAGGTCATCTGGGTCCAAATGGAGATCTTTCACTTTGTCCACAAAAGTGTGTGTGTTTTCCACATGATGTTCCGAGTTCCCCACAAATGGTGCCAAGATGGTTGCTAAATGCTTGGGATTACACCGACATGACATACTGTATATAAACCTGACCTGATTTACCTGTGTCTGTGTCTTCACATCTGGTTCATCTGCTCCATCTGCTCCTGAGCTTGTGCTTAATGAGTGAGTCTTGCGTTGTAACATGAGATATTTATACAGAAAGATTGTTCCACGGAAATAATACACAGGCTATCTTTTGACCAGCGGGGTCAGGTTGGGCCAAGAAAGTTTGATTTCACTTCGGCAGGTTCTTAACTGCGGCCGCCGTATATCACATGTCCATGTTCCGCGTGTCTTTGCGTTTCTCCGTGTCTAGAGTCACTTCATCATTATAGACAAATTTCTCCATGAACATGAGTCTGTATTTTAATCTTCAAAACGCTGTGTTTTTTATTACAATCAGAGAACACAATGTGTCTCCTGGACAGTGTTTCCACTGTCCACTGACGTAGTCTTCTACAGTGTGTCAAACACATACGCTTCCCGCTAGAGTGCC
Source organism: Chaenogobius annularis (assembly GCA_015082035.1). Classification (NCBI taxonomy): domain Eukaryota; kingdom Metazoa; phylum Chordata; class Actinopteri; order Gobiiformes; family Gobiidae; genus Chaenogobius; species Chaenogobius annularis. Next base: position 29,547 of record BJKM01000967.1, on the reverse strand, counting down.
CCCGGTGGCCGCTAGCCAGTAAAAAAATCTATAAATGAACCGCACCATTGTATGGGCCGCAGGGTTCAAAGCGTGGTAAAAAAAGTAGCGGCTTGTAGTCCGTAAAGTACGGTAATCCCATCATAATTATATTGTAGATTCATGTAACTGTAGCAGAGACCAACCAGTGAAAGAAGGAGCTTTGATCTTTATCTGCTGGTCAGTCCCTGCATGGCCATACTGCACATCACACAATTAGTTTAATACCATACTGTGGAACATTCCAAGCAAAGCAGTAGCATCTCCATAGACACAAGTAAGTGGCAGAAAAGTTTTGTGTTCGTGAATGTGCTCGTGTGTGCGCATGTGGTCAGTTAGAAATCGAATGGAAGATAATTTGAGTTTCATGTTGAGGGTGAGTATGAGCGTGCATACGGTGCCCATGCTCTCCTCCAGTATGGGCATCGACACTTTGGTGTGTGTGTGTGTGTTCAGGAGCAGCTCGGACCAGAGGAAGCTGCGCTCTCGTGATGCCGCTCGCTGTAGGCGGAGCCAGGAGACGGAGGTGTTCTACGAGCTAGCTCTTGCGCTGCCTCTGCCTCGCCGCGTCTCCACACACCTGGACAAGGCGGCCATAATGAGGGTCACCCTGAGCTACCTGCGATTGCGCCACCTTCTGACGCTTGGCAAGAACTACAGAACAGCAGGTCTTTGATACCTCTAGACCAACAAGCAGCTATGTGGAAAGTTCTTAGTCACAGTATGATAGGATAAGGTGGAAGAACTTGGAGGTTAAGACACTTCACACACAAGGTTTAAGACTGTGATGTGTGAATTGAATGGTGAATGGCTGCAAAAGCCTCTGAAGCAGATTGAAAATAAGTGTCCATCTGTCTGCCCCAGGGCAGCTGTGACCACAGTAGTGGCTTACCACTACAAAATGTAATGTTTCCTTTTAAAAAACATTTTTCATTCACTTTGAGTGTCCACAAAGTGTTATATTGCCAGATGCATTAATATAGTGTAATTGTAATAAATCAGTAAAACTGTTTTTTAAAAAAAAAATTGGATTCAAAACCCACAAGCTTCACTTGGTTGGTCCTTTCTGCACTGCTGACCCGAGCCCCTGCACTGACCACTACTCTGTTGCTACAGGAACAGAGACAGAGGACAGCCAGGAGCACACCATGGAACAGTTCTACCCACAAGTTCTGGGGGGCTTCATCATGGTCCTAAGTGTAGAAGGAGACGTCATCTATCTGAGCGAGAATGTGAGCGTCCATGTCGGGATCACACAGGTACTGCATCTTGTCTGCTGAATGACCAGCTGTGTTCTGCGGAACGCTAGTTGACCTTTGTTGTGTTCTCATCCTCAGCTGGAGCTTCTGGGCCAGAATCTGTTTGAGTTTGTCCATCCTTGTGACCAGGAGGAGCTGAGAGAACTGTTCACCACTCGCTCTGGTCAGTTCTTCCTGTCTCTACACATACAAATGTCAGTGTCCATTAAGGCACACAGCAGAGTAATTGACATAAAAGTATTTCAGAATCTGAGCATAGTCGACAGCAGTAGTGAACATTGGCCATGTCTGTTCTCATTCTAATGTGGTTAGGTGTTAGCAGGAAAGCAAGCATTAAGCAGCTCACAGAGAGGAGCTTCTTCCTGCGCATGAAGAACACACTGACCAGCAGAGGGCGCACAGTCAACCTCAAGTCCGCCTCTTGGAAGGTACGGCTTCAGACTGAAATAGTAAAATGCTGTCTCCCTGACATTGCCTAACTATTGCTCTGTTCTTGAGCTTGTTTAGGTCCTGCACTGCAATGGACACATGCGTACACAAGGAGGCAGCAGAGTTCTGAGCCTGCTCTGTGAGCCCCTCCCTCACCCCTCCAGTGTGGAGTTCCCCCTGGACTCGTCCACTCTCTTGACCAGACACAACATGAATCTGCACTTCACCCACTGCGAGGGCCGGTGAGCACTTAACCAGTCTGACCCAGTGGTGTAGTCTACATTTTTATAGCTCAGGATCAGGATATATTTATTGCCATTGTCAATGAACAAATTCACAACATAGGAACGTGACTTGATGACAGATGCGACATGAGAGACATGCATAAAGAGCACCGGCCACCGGGGCGGCTCGCTTTCGCGCAGCGCCTACTCGGTACTTGAACTCTTAGAAAATGAAAAAGCAGTTCAGCAATAAGCATACAATGATAAACAACACATATTGAGTACATTACACGAGGTCAACGTGATGGATATTTTCAGTGGATAATGGGGGAGGGGCACAAACAAGATAACACAAAGATTAGTATGTGGGATGTGCAGACGGTGAGTGAAGGCGGAGTCTTGTTTTGTGTAAGTGTCTGTGTCTTCAGCACGGCCTTGAACGCCTGTTTGCTCCCAGCCCGGGGCCAGATAAGAAAAGGGAGAGAGATACAAGGGCGAAGAGAGAAATAAGTACTTTAATACATTTTGTTGATCAATGATTTACGATCAATAATCCAATCGTTTCTGGTCCTCTGTGTGCGATCAGCTTGAGTCATTGAGTTACTCCGTCCGACAGCGAAAAGTTCCCATTTCCTTGATTGAATCCCCCAAAGTCTTTTGCATCTCCGTGGTCCGAAATAAGATGTTACGGTTCAGATCAGTGAGTTGCACCGTGCTGTGCTCAAGTCTCTGTTCGAGTCCTTTCATTCTTTCACTCAAATCCAAAAACCTTTTCATGTTGATGTCAGACAGTTGTTGGTGAATTTTTCTGTCTTCCCAATTTTCCGATAGACCAGTGGCGACTCCGAGCCAATTAGGAGGAATCCTGCTCTCATGAACCCAAATACAAATAGGTCCTCCACATCTTCTATGAGCAAGGGCTCGATGCATAGAACCTGCCAGTTCTTCCAATAGTCCTGTACGTACCCCGCTGGGGACGTCCCGTCGGGACAGGTTGCTTCTCCCGGGGAAGCTTTTCTCTGGGAAAAAACTTTATCCAATGCACTCAGAGACCAATCAATTAGATTCATTATTCCGGAGAACAACAGGTGATCCAGCGCACTGTGATTTAGAGAGAAAAAGAGAACAAACACGACGAGAGAGGCAAAAGTAGCAGGCAGCGGGAGCAGAGGAAAACACGTCCGCACAGGAGGGAGGAGTGGACAGTCGTGTCTGTCAGGCTGCGGTCGAATTCGTTGGATTTATCCATCTATATTGTAAATTCACCTTGGGAGATTTGGTATTTCTGTGTGGGAGCAGACATATAATGAGCTTGGACACGTATTTCAGGAAAATGAACAGGAATAACTATGCCACCGAAAGACGGGCTTGCAGTGCTATGGCTAAGATCACTAGCTCCACCGTGACGCCACAACTCCTGCCGCCGCTCTGGGCGACCAGAAGCGGGATAGACTCAGTGATTATGGGTGCTTTGCGGGACTTTTGACTGATAAGATTACAAAGGCAGAAGAAGCAAAGACATATGCGGCCCTGGCGGAAATTTGTGATTTAAAATCCAAGACTAACGAACGGGACAGCCGAGCCACAGCAGCCAAAAATGCAATCTCTGATTTGAAAGGCACGGTCTCAGTCTCACAAGGTCTCTGCCCTGCAAGCTAACATGGCAGATCTGACAAGCAGGCACACGTGTCTGACTGGCCAAGTGGACAACCTGGAGCGTCTCGGATTCCCAAATATCTAAAACTTCCAACAAGCATCCAAGACCTATTATACTGAACTTCAATAAACTTCAATGATAAACAGTGTGTCTTGGCAATATGGTGGTATCTAGATGTCTCGCCGCGGGCCGGACTGGACCAAGCAAGCTCCCTAGAATCTTTTAAAGGGATGGTAAATATGCCGAATTTGGGGTTGCATTTTCCTCCAAGGATGGTTTAATGTACCGTCATTATTTCCAAAGGTACATGCTGCCTAAACATACTATTAATATATAATAGGCCTATATAATAGGCTCTTTTGACCCGTGAGTCAGGTCTGGCCAAGAAAGTTTCATTTCAACGTTTCTTTTTTTGCCAACCAAAGGATTCCTTCAACATATCAAATCTTTTCTTTTACAATCTGGTAAAAAAAAACAAAAAAACCTCTTGTTATCCAGATTGTAAACCTCAGGTCTGTACACCGACCATTTTAAGATTTTAACATCTTTGTTTAGTTTATATGTTTTGAGTAGCTCTTTCCAAATCGTAAGCATGAATTTCACCCTAGGATTCTCCACTTCCTCCAGGTGACTCTGCTGTTTGTTTTTCATTTTTCCATTGAGCTTCATATTCTGGGTCACACCAGTACAAGGTGTTACAACCCCTGGCCTCTGTATGTGTCGAAATGTTAACACAAAATGTCCTTTCTTTTGATAGTAGTAGGGTTTTGAATTAGATTCGAGGTTTTTTGCCCTGCAGTACAAATCTTGAGATTGTTTCCCGCCCCTCATCAAACAGCTGGCTGGGAATTGAAATTGGAAGAGTCTGGAACAAATGGAGAAATCTGGGCGGAACATACATTTTTATAGTTTCAATCCTTTAAATCCTCCATTTAGACTTGAGTAAAGGATAAGAGTAAATTTTTCATGATCTTTTTGTATTGTGGTAAAATGAGTGGTATAATTTTTCTCAAATTGTAAATGGATCATTATGGAGTTCGCTCGTAAGCTCGGGTCCTCTACCAGAGGCCTGGGAGCTTGAGGGTTCTGCGCAGTATCTTTGCTGTTCCGAGTACAGTGATCCCTCGTTTATCACGGGAGTTGCGTTCCAAAAATAACACGCAAAAAGTGAAATCCGTGAAGTAGTCAGCTTTATTTTTTTAATCATTTTACAATGCAAAACTGAACTATAGAATGAAACCAAAAATCAAAACCTGTTTTAAAGCCCAAAATGTATTTGAATATAGTAATACAAGGTTGGAAACATTGTCACTGGCGTATGTCACAGTCCCAGCTGTGCCTCTTCGTCCTGACTCCGCCTCTTCGGCCTGACTCCGCCTCTTCGTCCTGACTCCACCCCGCTGTAGCGTCTGTTTCTGATGTTGCCATCACTTGGTGTTGCCACGTCAACCACAACGGCTTTCCTCTGCTGTTTATCCACTACCACAATGTCTGGGTGGTTTTCCATTACCATTCTGTCAGTCTGTATCTGGAAGTCCCACAGGATCTTGGCTCGGTCATTCTCTACCACCTTTGGGGGTGTTTCCCACTTTGACGTTGAGGTTTCCAGTCCATGCTCTTCACAGATGTTCCTGTACTCTGCCAGCCACTTGGTTATGGCGCTCCATGTATTCTTTCCCTGCCAGCATCTTTCACCCTGCAGTTATGTGCTGGATTGTCTCAGGGGCCCCTTTGCTAACCCTAACCCACTTGGGACAGAGATGCTGTCCTAAGGAAACCACCTTTTGTCGGTCCTGCTAGCCTGAGGGTGTTTAGGTGTATGTACTTTTCCCTTACTACACTGTGATGCATAAAAACACAAGAAATTATGTGGTGTTAGTATTTTCAGTTGTGACAATGATAGTGATAATAATGATATAGTGATAATAATGATATAGTGATGTAAATTGTGATGTAAATTATAACAGTGATAATAGGACTAACTCATAATGACAACTCTTGTATGCGTTAATAACATGTTTTGTGTGGCATGACGGTGGTTGTGTGGTTGTGTCGGAGTTGGCTCACAGACAAATACATAAAGTTGGTAGACGACTGAAATGTGTGAGGAGTGGAAGATAGAGGAAGGAGATAAGGGAATCAGAGTTGTAATAGGTCAGAGAGCGTTGGGTGGGGGAGATCGGTTTCAAATGAGTGATTATAGGGGGGGGGGGTGTATACCCCATTGTAATGAAGTCGGTGATAAGATTTTTCCAGTGGTTAATGTGTATGCTATTGCGGGTTTTCCAGTTCTTGAGGATAGTTTTCTTGGCGATCCCCTAGCAGGCAGAGAGAGGGGGATAATGGGATGTGGCAGCCCACTATAGTGGGCCTCTTCCCAAAAGTGTTTGACTGGAGTGCAGTGCCAAGTTGCATGGATATATGTGTCTATACTTTTCTGAGTGCAATGTGTGCAAATCTCTGATGTGAAACCCATTTTAGCTAATCTGTTCCCCGTGTCATGTGTTCTGTGAAGTGTTTTGTATTGTATTAATTGTAAGTTGGCATTTTTGGACATAAGATAAATATTTTATCTATTTGGGTCCAGAAGTTGGCATCAGGAGTTATTGAAAGGTCATTGTTCTCTCTACTCCATATGAACGGTTCTTCATCGGCCCCGAAGAATTGGTTCTCCTCCTGAGTGGGTCTTGCTCCACCGTGTATCTGCAAATTGAGGCGCGTCCGCCTGTCCGTCCGAGGGAGTCGGATCTCTCCTTCACTGTGGAACTCCTACAGATTTCTACTTTTTCCCAAAGAGGTTTGGTAGTTTTTCCTGGCCGAGAAGGAGGGTCTAAGAAGGGCAGGGGGGCTTGGGACATCTGTCTAAGGACACAGGACGCTGGGACATTACCAAGTCCTTATGAAACACTGTTTATTTTGTTTTCCACGGTAGCCCCTCGAGGCAACTACTGTTGTGATTTTGGGCGTTACAAAAATACATTGAATTGAATTGTTCTGGCTCCTTGGTTGTTTTGTGTTGTGAACACATTGATATGCCTTTCTGTTTATTTGTAAGAAGTTTGACATGTTTTACGTCTTGTTTTGGAAAAAAACGGAAGTTGCGCCGTTTTTCACTTCCTGTTACCGCTAGCCAGACACAATGAAAAACTCTTCCTACCACGCTTCGTCCTGAGCCAGCACAGCCTGTACTTTGGTATAAAACAATAAACCCTATGACAGTATTCTCAGAACGCAGCATTTGTATGTTAGTACGTTGGAATTGTGCAGGAAATGTCACTAATATTTGTGTTTGGCTACGTTAGCGCCGTAGCGTTAGCATGTTAGCTCATTTAGTCATTTACTGTGTACCTTTTTGTTATTCGTCTCTGGTTGCATTGTACCTTTTATTCTCTTAAACACTGTTCTGTGTTTCTTTACAGTTTTTACCACAAGTATTGTCCAAGAATATGCCATGCAGCCATTAAAAACAGCTAAAAGGACCAACGGTGTATTTTTTTGAGATATTGGTTATCTACCTGTCTAGCCAGTTGTAAGGGGAGGATGGTTATTTTCCCATTTTATGGTTGGTAGGCATGTGGTCTGAGGGTTAGGGTTAGAAGAAGTTTCTTTGGAGAAGAGAGATTAATCAAGTCTGATATTGCAGGTGGGAGTTCTTAATTTGTGGGTCTGACGTTTATTTTTTTCCATAAGGGTCACTCCACACTGAAGTATACAAAAGTGTTACATAAAGGTCCAAATGTAATTTTAGTTTTTTTTAATTCCAAGTCACATCAGAGAGAGTACCACCTCTAGGCATCATAAAAATACCACAAAGTAGTTAAATGTATAAGTTATACATTTTTACCATTGACTCACACAACAAACTCACATGGGACGTAACATACGTTAACTTTGTCGGACACAAAACTTTCAAAACACGTTTCTCCCTCGCTGAGCGTCTGTTAGACGGCTGAGCGCTCCTGAGTGTGAGTTGTCGATTTGCGTTGGGCAGCGCCACAAAACTCTGAAGTAAGATGTTAGTTTTCCCCACGCGGTAAACAATGTCGTTTTGGATGTAACAACTAGTAAAAGGACTAGAAAAGAGATGGAAATTATGATGGAATGCTCCAGACTCCCATGAGTAGACACAACCAAAATGGTTCCATTGTACAGTAATAAAGCATCGCATTTTGATGACGTGGCATGGCGCTTAGAATAGCGTAATCAAACCAAAACTGGTACTGATTGGTCGTACCTAATACCGGACACTTCCTGATTACGCCCACAATACTTCTTTTGAGGGCAAGTTAAAAAATATGAGTGGAAATATTTGAAAAGCATTTGGGGATTGAATCTAAAAGTGACATCCGCTTCTTTTCATCACGAGTAGGTCCTTCGTTTGGATAAAATGTTTCTTTTACACGTTGTTGAAGTTGAGAGTACCATCATGTAACAAAACCTGATCAAAATTCAAGTCCTAGCCGGGGTGGACATCTTTTTTGTTTGTTTTTAGTTTGTTTAATCTGCTGTTCTCATTTTTATCTTTATAACATATATCAGGAATCAGAATCGGAAAATGTTTAATGCCATTGTCAAGAACAGATTTCACAAACATTGAAACTTGTCTTGGCATTAAGGTGCAACATAAAACACTGATCAATAATAAAAAACACATGTGAAATCAAAAGGGCATGCATTAAGAAACAATTTAAAATTACTATATTATAATATAAAAATAAATATAGGCATTACTATTGTAGAAAAAGATTCAGTTGTAGTCATCTGGACTCTGTTTTAGAAAAAACAAAACGTTTCAACTCCCTGCTGAAACCATGGAGACGCCCGGGGCATTCGGATGCTAAATAGGCCCTCAAGGTGAGGCAGGGGAACAATAGAACAATAGGCCCATCCCAGTTTCAATGGGCCATTAGCAGGAGGTCCCGCCCTGTGGGCAGGGCTCTCACAGAGTAGGATATAAACAAGAGTTCTCAGACTTGTTTCTCTGATTGAGAATGACTCTTGGATGAGAGTTGAAACGTTTTGTTTTTTCTAAAACAGAGTCCAGATGACTACAACTGAATCTTTTTCTACAATGGAACACTCCTGGACGAATGAGGGAATTACACCGACATAGGCATTACTATGTACACAAAATTTACAGTTGTAGTGCAGTGAGTGATGAAGAGTTTTTAGTTAAAGTGGCAGGTGTTTAGAAGTGTTCATGAGTCCAACGGCAGAGGGAAAGAAACTATTCTTTGTGGCGGGAGGTTCTGGTCCAGATGGACCGTAGCCTCCTGCCTGAGGGGAGTGGCCTCCTGCCTGAGGGAGTGGTTCAAATAGTCCATGTCCAGGGTGAGAAAGGTCAGCTGTGATCCGACCTGCTCGTCCCAGAGCCCTGGAGACGTACAGGTCCTGCAGAGATGGAAGTCTGCAGCCGATCACCTTCTCAGCACAGAACGCACAATGCGCTGTAGTCTCTGTTTGTCCCTGGCTGTGGCTCCAGCAGAGGGCGCTGTAGTCTCTGTTTGTCCCTGGCTGTGGCTCCAGCAGAGGGCGCTCTGATGGCCGTGTAGAACTGCACCATCATCTGCACTGGCAGCTTGGCTTTCCTCAGCTGCCGCAGGAAGTACACCCTCTGCTGGGCCTTCTTGATGAGGGAGCTGATGGTGGTCTCCCACTTGAGGTCCTGGGTGATGGTGGTGCCCAGGAAGCGGAAGGAGTCCACGGTGGTGATGGGGGAGTCTGTCATGATGAGGGGGGTCTGGGGGCTGTGACTTTCCTGAAGTCCACGATCATCTCCACTGTCTTCTGGGCGTTGAACTCCAGATTGTTACCGCTGCACCAGGACACCAGCCGGTCCACCTCCCTCCTGTAGACGGATGAGGGTGGTGTCGTCCGCAAACTTGATCAGTTTTACGGAGTCGTGGCTGGAGGTGCAGCAGTTTTGTGTACAGGGAGAAGAGCAGAGGAGAAAGTACACAGCCCTGTGGAGCTCCTGTGCTGATAGTCCGAGTGTCTGAGACATTCTTCTCCAGCCGCACGCACTGCCTCCGATCCGTCAGGAAGTCAGTGCTCCCCCTGCAGGTGGAGTCGGGCACGTTGAGCTGGGAGAGCTTGTCCTGGAGCAGAGCAGGGAAAATATGATTGTTCTAGTCCTCCATGAGCTTTGTTTTTGTTTGTAGTGTACTGAGTTAGAGTTAAATAGGTATGGGTGATTGGTGGGATGCCACATCCCATTTGGTTTTATGTAGTGGGAGGATGGAGAATTTACGCCAATGAATTGCATAATTTGACATTATTGAAAAGCCTTGTCCCCCTGTGTAGTGTGAAGCTTTGTGACGTTAGTCCATTGGATGTGTGTGTGGTCTTTGTTGGGTTTAGGCATAAGTGACATTAGTGCTGTATTTTATTTATTTTTTTATGTTATTGTTCTAGTGAAGAGTGTGAATTAGGTTGACCAAAAATGTAGTTCTTTTTCAGTGATTGGTGTTTCGAGAGTGTTGACTTGTTCCGCGTTGAGTTTCGGTTGGAGGGTGTTATCGAGGAATTGATTAATGTCTTCTTGATTTGGGTCCAGATCAGACGAGTATAATTTTGAGTAGTATTCTTTAAAAATCTTGTTTATCTTGATTGGTGAATTGGTTAGCTTCCCCGCTGAGTTCCTAATAGAGGTTATACCTTTAGGTTTTTTCTTTTGATTTGATTAGCCAAATATTTTCCGTATTTATTGCTGTGGTGAAAAATCTCGTGACGAAGTCTGTGAATCAGGAATTGGTTTCTTTCGTTTATTATTTCATTAAGAAGGAATAACATTTTGTCTTAGTTCTTTATGGATGGTCTCTGATGGATTATTTGCATGTAAGATTTCTAGTTCTTTTATTTTTTCTTCCAGTTGGACTTGAAAATGAAATAATTTCCCCCCGTAATACTGCTCTCCATGTTTCCCAGAGTAATGAGGCTGATGACTTTGGAGAGTCATTTATTTCAAGGAAGGATGTCCACTCTCTCTTAAAGTAGCTGTCAAACTCTGGATCTTTTAAAAGAGATGTGTTGAAACGCCATCTGGTGGGGTGCTTCTGTATTGCAGGTATGTTCCATGTGAGAGTTACTGGTGAGTGGTCGCTAATATTGATGGGGTGAATTTTAGTTTCTGTGATATTTGATATGATTTAATTACTGGTTAGAAAGAGATCAATACGGGAGTAGGTTTGGTGGACATTGGAGTAAAAAGTATATTCTCTGTCAAGTGGATGTTGTAGCCGCCAACCATCGCCAAGACCAAAATCACTCGTAAACTGTTTTATTGTTTTGGAGGATTGCCAGAATTTTTTTATGTTTCGACTGGTTTATTGATGGATTGATATCAGTTATTATCTCAATCTAACCCTAACCCAGCTGGAAAGGTCTGAGAGAAAGGGGAAGAAATTTGAAAAAAAGGAAGCGTCATCAAAGTATGGTTGCCAATTGTAATTAAAATATTGTTCATTGAAATGCTAAGGATTATGAAACGGCCTTCTGGAGCTGAAATGGTTTTATGGTGGCTACATTTTATTTGATTGTTTATTAACCCATTAAGATGTTATAGTAGGATGTTTAGTTTTTAAAGTGTTTGCTTTGCAATCAAACTTTCACTGGTGGGAAGCTAAAATAGTTTGTGTATAATTGGTGGATTAACCATGAAAAGTAGAGAATGAACAACTCTCAAAACAGAATACACTCACCAGGAAGCGGCGTCACAGGGAACCTACAAAATGTGTCAGTTTTCTATTTTCTGGAGCGTCATGTCCAACTCTTTTTATTGAAACGGGTTAGAGTTCTCTGCCTTTGCAAGGTGCTATCAGCATCTCCACTACCCACTCAAACGTAATGTCTTACGACCGTGGGAAGCTGCAGACACAGACCCCCGCTCTGAGCCAGGTGGTGGGCTTGCTAGCTCTGTTTGGATGATATGGTACTATAGCATCTTTAAGGTAGGGTTAGGCCATGTCATTTATGGCTTTGTTAGAAAATGTGATTCTAAACTTGAACAGGAGCCGGTGAAGAGACTCGAGTACCGGTGTACAGAGAATGCCTCAAGAGAGCACTGCTTGAGGCATTCTCTGTCAGCGCCCAAACTCTTGAACAGCCTCCCTTTGCAAATCAGAGCTGCACACACACTAGAGCAACCCCAGAACGCTATTATCAACTCACTTTTATACTGTGGCTTTTACCACAAATGAAGCGAGCGTCTTTCAAGGTAATGTCCGTCAACATCTACGTTGTTTGATGTTGTTTAACCATTGATCTTAACAGTGCCCCTGTTCAGCACTTTGGTCAACTGCGGTTGTTTGTGCTATAGAAATACAGTTTCACTTGACTTGACACACTGACCACACTCTCTGCAGAGTTCTCGAGTTGCTGGGATACGAGTCAGATCGTCTGATTGGCTGCTCTGCATACCACTACTTCCACGCGCTTGACTTTGACCACATCCACAGCAGCATGCAAACATGTATGTCTACAAGCAGAGTGACCCTTGTGTGACCCCCGTGTGACCCCTGTATGACCCTTGTGCCCCCTTCCACAGTGCTGTCCAAAGGCCAGGTCAGGACTAGGCAGTATCGCTTTCTGGCCAATCACGGAGGGTTTGTTTGGGTGGAGACCCAGGCCACAGTGCTCTACAGCCGGAGCGGTCAGCCCGAGGCTATAGTCTGCCTCAACTTCATCCTCAGGTCTGCCCACCACACAAAGTTCCTTTCCTGACCCTCTATACAATGGGAGCCGCTTTAGACCTCAAGGTGTTGTCCTGTGTGTGCAGTGCCGTCCAGCAGGCCCACATGGTGTTCTCAGTGGAGCAGAGGCGTAGTGGAGACTGTAAAGGAGCCGCCCAAGCGAAAGCAGACACCACTACAGCTCCACCAGTAGGGTCCTTCAGCCCCAACCCCACCCTGGGCCCAGGTAACATGACGCAGTACCTCCTAGGACTGTACTCAATATATCTTGATTTATTGAGACGGACTTCTTGATACAGAAATGCACATACTGATACTTTTAAACGACATAAAGTAATTCTAAATTGCTGAGTTCTACACTTCTTAACCTAGAGACTGCTTCATTAAGGCTAAATCTGATGAACTGAAAGTGGCTTAATCATAGGCCAGTTGTATTCTGATATTAAACTTACAAGCAGTGATAAAGGGCCCTTGCAATCCTTGAAACCGCTTAAAGGCACACTTCAGTGGGAGGGCTGCCCACCAACCCTTGTGTCCGTTCCATTATAACTCGCAGGGGGCGATGGTGAGCCATTTTTAAATATAGAACTGTAATTCGCATACAATTATGTCCAGGTCACCAAAATACACCAACGTCTCATTGGGTCCTTCTAAGTCCAATGATGGTTGCAAAAGTATTTTTATGTTTTCCAAATGTTTGCTTCATTATGAGCTCGTTATGACCACACCCTGAAACTTATGCAAATTACTTTCACATTTGATCCAAGATATGCACTGATGCTGCTGCCTCAATTTGGTGACCATTGGACAAAAGTTTGTTAAAGTACGAGGCCTAGATTTTCAAAATCTGCACATTTTGATGTTAAAGTTCCAAATTTCATTGGATTATGACAAACACATTTTTTCATTTCCCATTGACTTTTTTGAGGCGTGGTCATGCAAATGTTGGCGGAGACAGGCCGTGGTTTTCTTAATTTTTTTTATGTAATTTTGTCCATTAAAAAAAGAAGATTGAACATAAAACACAAAACAAACCGAACCCACCAGAGAGCAATTTCTAAAAGAAATCAACAACGGTAAACAACAAAAGAAACAAAAATAAATGTATAATTTACATATCAATATGTCCAGCTCATCAAAATACACAAACACCTTAGATTTTGGTTTTTAATTGGGTTGTCTAACCTTTTAAATTACTACTTCGTTAAGAGCTCGTTATGACCACACCCTGAGACTTAAGCAAATTATTAACAACTAATAATAAAACATTTAGAGCCCACATTTGTTCTGATGATTGCGTGTCATTTTACTGACACTGGGCTAGAGTTTGGAAATCTGCATCTTTTGATTCCAAATGGCTTCCTTCACTCTGAGTCACAAGGTCACAAACACAATACATGGACCAAATTGCATTGGATTACGACAAACTAAGTCTACTCGGACAGGATTTTGGACGTTTCAAGTTTGAACAAAGATGGCAGATGCCCTGTGTGGTTTAGGGCGGGGCCATCATAAATATATTTTGAATGAGCTCTTATTTATTTGACAAGTTACATTTGCTTCCGATGTAAAAACGGGCTCCGCCGGCTCCATTGGCGTCATGTATTTTGTTTTTCAAGAGCTTTGTAACGTAGATTCTTGGCGACTTTCGCTTATGTTTAGGCTTTCATAACTCGGCGCAGAGAAAAATAATAATGACCTTAATGAGTCTTAATTGATCAAAATTGGAATGATGTGACTTTGTGAGATTGTTCCCCACTTTGAACACTCTTTCTGTAAATATTTTCACAAGTCCACGTCAAACAAATTTAATTTGATGAATTCTTTGATATGAAATTTGAAGGGGGCACCAGAGAACAATATTAAAAGATAGATAGATACGGCCTTAATTAGCATCGCACCCTAATTACCTCCAGCTCACAATTCTGCACGAGCACTATTGGGTCCGTTCACATCCGACAATGTTTGTAAAATATAAAATATAAAAAAAAATTTAGTTAGAAAAAAAAAAAATTGATTTAGTTGAAAATTCACCATGGCCACGCCCAATGTTCCATTCTGTTGGAGGAGCTGTCAAAAGAAAATGTGACACTTTCAATTCTCGGGTTTGATCCAATATGGCCGACTTCCTGTAGGGTTTAGGGCGGGGTCATACTATAATTTTTTACATGTCCTGAGATGACCTTTTGTAAGTTTAATTTCTCTACATTGAAATTTCTCCGGTCAAAAGCTCCCATTTTTGAAGTGGTGGTGCGACGTCTCAGGGTTAGCTGTCTTTCAATATTTTTTCTTGGGGTCTTCACTCAAAATTAGAGCTCTTTAAACTCTTAATTTTTGACACCATTTACTTGCATAGACGTCATTGTTTACTTCTTATTCTTTTTTTCGTTTTCCCTCAAAATTTTACAGGTAAAATAAGGCTCTAATTAAGGATATTGCAAACATGGAATTTCAATGCATTTTTTTACTTAATCAAAACATAATTTTAGTCAACTTTTAACTCCGGTTGTAAGGAATATCCATGTATCAGGACATGTGTCGTATCAAGTTCCGAGTATTGAGATTCGTTGCGTTAGGGTGAGGGGTTTATGTCCCGTGTTCGCTTAAAACTTCAGTTTTTCTGTATTTGTTGCTTTTCCTTGTGACCAATCAGAATAAATTGTGAGGACGTGTGTTGTCCACTCACCGTGCAGACACCATCTCTTTGGATTATCATTTATTCTTTGTTCGATTTATCTTTTGTCCTTCAGAATCATAATTGGTCGATATATCATTTAGTTTTGAATTTATTTCTCTTCAATTAACTTTAAATTAAATTCCATTTTCATCATAAAAAAGTGAGCTTTTCTTACCTACGGCAGCTGGCATGTTGTTGTATTCGAAAGCAGTAGAAACATTTAGTGGCAAATCGAGATGTTCAGAACAGCTAAACCAGCCGTCATTTCAGTTAGTTATATTGCACGGGTTTGTTTTAATGGCAGTCATCTCTAATCCTAACCCGCATTGTATCACAAGGTACCAGCCCCCGCCCCCTGATGGGGGCCAGGTGATTTACAGTTGGCACTGAAGGATTTTGGTGTTTTACTCCCGTAGGCCTCACCAAACTATCATTTGCCAGTCCAAAACCGGACTGTGAGCCCAAAGCCCCCAGGACCTGTGCAGCCCTGCCCTGAGGCAGCTACTATTCCCCATCTTCAACAGCCCACCCTCGTCCTGCTCGCCCGCCCCGTCGCCAGGACCCCAGGCAGTTCCGGTGAGTAAAGGGTTAGAGCAGTGGTCCCCAAACTACGGGCCGGGGGCCGGATACGGCCCGCCTCCACATTTGACCCGGCCCCCTGAACAATACAAGAGACGCATATTTCATGCTCATATGAGTCATAGATTCTGCTCTGACAACTGAAGCTGAACTTTGACCCAAGACTGTGGCACGGCACAACACAAACTTTCTGTCTGTGAAGACCCCAGAGAGGGTTCTTTGACCTCGGAAAGGGTTCTTCATATTTGGTTATATGTGGCTTTCTGGAAAACAATACATGTTTACATTTAGGCCCCTGCGATCGTCACACTTTTGTCTGGTTCAAACTGACCCTGGCCCCCCATCAGAGAAGGGAAAAGTTATGTGGCCCTCACTGGAAAAAGTTTGGGGACCCTGGGTTAGAGCATAGGTGTCAAACTCTGGCCCGTGGGCCAAATTTGGCCCGCAGTGTAATTATATTTGGCCCGAAGAGGCTATACCAAATGACCACTAGGGCTTGGCGCGCCGGTATTATACAGCGCATTCATTCATCGTTACTACTACAAATCCCATGATATATTGTATAGTAATAAGTGTTGCTTGATTGTTCCATATTCAATGTTAAAGCAAATCTTGTTTGGGTCAATATTAAAAGTTTCATTTGTTCAATACTGGCCCGCGACTTTGTTCAAGTTTGACATTTTGGCCCACTGTGGATTTGAGTGACACCCCTGGGTTAGAGGCTCTGCTGGCCGCCTTGAGCCCCATAGCCAGCTCAACCCTTTGTGCTTTCAGAACCAAGAGCAGCCCATGGACACAAGTGGAGTGGAGCGCTTCTTCGCCATGTGGCCCGATACATATAAGCACCAAGGTCACACTCTGCAGGTGAGCATGTGAAACTGCACCTTGACTCATGTCACTGCTGTGTTTGGGCCATCAGGGAGTTGATTTCTGGACCTCTCTGTGCAGCAAATGGACGATATGGACCTGGACATGCTCGCTCCATACATCTCTATGGATGATGACTTCCAGCTCAGCGCTCTGAGTGCACCAGAGGAGTCAGAGACTCGGGGCCCTTCTATGCTGGTCACTAGAAGCAGGAAAAGGTAAGCTGTCTTGATCCAAGCTTTTCCTCACAGGGAGTCTGTAACAGGGTGCTGTGCTTCAGAGTCCTTGGCGCGGATGAGGAGCTGCCGTCACACAAAAGGCACAAATGCCTGACAGAGGAAGAGGAGCTGTTTCAGAGCCATGCTTTACTGGTGAGTGATAACATGTTCCTTAGTGGTACAACCTTTTACACCTTGATGTCCTGAGCATGCCTTGGGGTTGTTGATCCTTAGGGCTGCCTTGAGGAGAGTCACCAGCCAGGGCGTGGTTGGAACCAGCTGCTCACAGACAAAGACCCAGTTCTTGGAGGAGTCCAGAGTAAGCGCACAGGTACACGCCCATTCCAACGGCATTATTGACCAATCGTGAGGGGGACACGACTCTAACTCTGTGTTGGTGCTTCTGTTACAGCACTGATGACGGAGATCTTTCTCAGTCGCACTCCTAGCCTGTCACCGCCCCTGTCGCCTATGACCTGAATTCTATCCAATCATTTGACCCAGAAGACTCCAGAACGAACAACGTTTCTCTTCACCAGAGCGTCCTGCGAGGCAGCTAACCTGCGCACACTCAGAGAGCAGACAACTGTGCGGTGGCAAAGAGCTACACAAATGCTGAGACGGTGGCATCATGCATTTTATAAGCATGTTTTTACTCTCGAAAAAAACCTGAGTTTTTAATCAATAAATCCTATTATAGCCGGTGCTTTCATTCTCTTTACACGATTATATATCTGTAATGTAATGTGTTTTGAGCTTGACCTGGGGACATCAGTGTCAGCCATCACTGCTGCGCTGAACTGTTTCAATCCAGAGCTTTTGTCCTATGTCTGTGCCTTTTTGTGACTAACCCTAACCCTTATGTGTAATAAGGGAAAAAAGACTGTAGTCATGAAGCAGAATAAAACTTTTGAGCAGCTTCATTTCTTTTGCTTTTAAAATGTGGGGATATTTTACATTAGTTTAAATGAATTACAGAAAGAATACATCGTTATTGATGGATTTCAGAATGATGAGGAATTGGGACCATTGCCATAGTGATTATCTATCTAAAGCTAGGTATATGCATGTGCCCGTCCAAAAAAGAGATGCCACTTCAACTAAGCAAAGACAGTAGGCACGAGCCTCCTACGAGATAATTACTATGTTGCCATGTGAAGGATCTTTTTTATATATTTTTTTCCCCCACTTTTTGAAATATGTGTGTGTCTGCCTGTGTACGTGTCTGTCTGTGCGTGTATGTATCTGTGTCTGTGTGCATGTCTGTGTGTATGTATGTGTCTGAGCGGGGAGAGAAAGCCTTTGTTCACTCGACTCCTTTTGCTCGAACTACGTTGCGGAAAGACTGAAAACCGACCGACCGAGGTATTGGCCCTGAATGCGTTTCAAACCAGGCTGAAAATATTAGCCACTCGCTGCATTTGTTTTGCACAATAACGGACATCCAAGCAACATTTTGACTCAATACAAAAATACAAAGTGGGGCTGCGACCAGCCTCGTTGAGCAAGTAAAAAAAAAAAAAAATTTTGCGAGTACAACACTAAACAATTCAATAATAATACAGAATTTACGTGGCGTTTCACAATTGGCCGAACAGCAAAGCTGTCAGAATTAACTGCTCGACGTGGCTGACGAAATACGTTTCGGCGTACTCCGCTTATTTAGAGGCTTGCCAGGCCTACTCTGAGGCGGAACTCGTTCAGGGTGTTCAGAGGTGCGTGCCAGCCAATCGTAGACCTGGATCAAGGGCGTGGCAAAAAAAGACAGGGGCTGTTCAAAACACAGACCTCAAAGGTAGTCATAGAGATGAAACTTTGAGAACATGTAGATGTATTACGTAGCTACACACATGGAGTTAACTTTACCAACACTGAAACAATGGATGTGAATGTGCCGGAAGTCAGTGCGGGACTGTTCAGAAACGGCGCCACCGGTTTTGAAATTGTTCTTGCTCAAACATCATTTGGTGTGACTCTGACAATATGGCGTCTTCGTAGTGTGATGCAGGGGTGGTGTCCGTCGCTCCCCCGGCAGACCTTCGACACAGTCACGCGCACAAAAAGATGAGTGGTAGTAGTAGTGGTAGTGGTAGTAGTTCTAGGAGCAGTGGCACATACCCGTGTTCTGCCTGGCCGCCAATCAGCGCCTTGAAGGGTTTTACTGGGGCTTGAGTCCATCCTGAGATGACATATATTTATGTAATCTATAAATATACAGAGTGAGAAAAAGATGCTTTTCCTTCGACATAACACATAGATGAAGTTCTGGAACTTGCAGTTTTCCCCGCCAGAATGACACCTATTTGAACAGCGTGGTTAGGGGATGGAAATCCTGTAGCTCGACGCCCGTTGAAATTAAGCTGTGCTCTTTCTTTTTTGAGAGATATTTATTTCATATTTCATTTTTTCCCAAAAAACTAAACACAGAAAAAACAAAACCAAACACAACTAGAGGGCAAATGATCGAAAAAATAAAAATACAAATAGACTCAATTTCAATTTAAAAAGTTCCATTTGGTCCACAGTCAGAATTTGTCCATTTTCAAATCGAGTCCGAATGCCAATGTCAATGCCGTTGACTGTCAATGACTGTCAATGATCTTGACCAATGGCAATTTTAGCCAATCAGGTGCCTCTGCTAGTTGCCTGCTTGTAGCCAAGCCAGTCACCGGAGCCCAATTCTCATTCTCAGGAACGCTTTTTGTTCTCCACTTCATGCACACTTTTGTGGCCTGGGTGAACGCAGCAGATTCGGCCTTCTCCTCACTACATTCAGGTAGGACTGTACACACATCTTGAACGTAGTGTTGTTTTATCAAGATCAAGATCAAGATGTTTTATATATTTTCTATTTATAAAGCACACTTACAAAATACAACAATACGTGTACTGGACACAAACATTTAATCAACTTAATACAAAAAAAGATCTCAGCTCAGTTCGTGTTTCAAAGGCCAGAGAGAAAAGGTAGGTTTTTGTGTCACTGAACGTGTGAGAAATGCACTTTTAGCGTAAAATCCCGAAAGACCCTAACCTTAGGTAGCGCCTGTTCCCTAAGCCCAGACTCCAAATTTTCATCTATTTACTACCCACCCACATGCAGGGTTGCACCTACTCCCTAACCCCCAGCTTCCACATTTCTATTCCCTAACCCCTCAGCTTCCACATTTCTATTCTATTATACTCCACTCCCATTCAACTCCTAACCCAGTTCCACACATTTCTACCCACCCTCAGCTTCCACATCTATTCCCTAAATCCCCAGCTTCACATTTCTACTCCTAACCCACGTTCCCCATTCTACTCCTAACCCCAGCTTCCACATTTCTACCCCTACACACCAGCTTCCACATTTCTAACTCTATAATCGCAGCTTCCACATTTCTATTCCCTAACCCCTCAGCTCCACATTACATCCCTACACCCACTCCACATTCTACTCCCTAACACCCCACTCCAATCAGCCCTAACCCTCAACTTCCACCATTCTACTGCCTAAGCCCTCAGCGTCCACAGTTTCTACTTCCTAACCCCAGCTCCAAACACTCTATCCCTATCCCAGCGTTCACTTCTACTCCCTAACCAGCTTGCCGAATTCTACCTCCTAATCCACTTCCACATTTCTCTGCCCAACACCGGCAGCTTCCACATTTCTACTCCTAACCCCCACTCCACATTCTATCCCTAACCACCCAGCTTCCTAGCCCCAGCTCCCATTCTATACCTAACCCCCAGCTTCCACATTTCTACTAGCCTAACTCCCCAGCTTTCCAATTTATTCGCCTACCCTCATGCTTACCACATTTATGCCCTAACCCCAGCTTCCACTTTCTACTCCCTAACCCCCAGCTTCCACATTCTACTCCTAACCCCTACAGCTTCCCATTTCTATTCCCATAATCAGCTTCCCATTTCACTCCTAACAGCCACTGTCCAATTTCTACTTCCCTAACCCCCAGCTTCCACATTTCTACTCCTAACTCCAGCTTCCACATTCCACTCCCTAACCCCGTCCAGCTTCCACATTTCTATTCTAATCCCACTCCACTTCTCTCCTAACCCCCAGCTTTCCACATTTCCTACTTTTCCACATTTCTACCCTCAGCTATTTCTACTCCCTAACCCCCAGCTTCCACATTTCTATTCCCTAGCCCCCAGCTTCCACATTTCTATTCCCTAACCCCAGCTTCCACATTTCTACTCCCTAACCCCCAGCTTCCACATTTCTATTCCCTAACCCCCAGCTTCCACATTTCTATTCCCTAACCCCCAGCTTCCACATTTTACTCCCTAACCCCAGCTTCCACATTTCTACTCCCTAACCCCCAGCTTCCACATTTTCTATTCCCTAATCCCCAGCTTCCACATTTCTACTCCCTACACCCCAGCTTCCACATTTCTACTCCCTAACCCCCAGCTTCCACATTTCTACTCCCTAACCCCCAGCTTCATTTCCACTCCTAACCCCACCACATTTCTATTCCCTAATCCCCAGGCTTCCACATTTCTACTCCTAACCCCCCAGCTTCACAATTTCTACTCCCTAACCCCCAGCTTCATTTTCTACTCCCTAAACCCCAGCTTCCACATTTCTACTCCCTAACCCCCAGTTTACACATTTTATTCCCTAACCCCAGCAGCTTCCACATTTCTACTCCCTAACCCCCAGCTTCCACATTTCTACTCCCTAACCCCCAGCTTCCACATTTCTACTCCCTAACCCCCAGTTTCCACATTTCTACTCCCTAACCCCCAGCTTCCACATTTCTACTCCCTAACCCCCAACTTCCACATTTCTACTCCCTAACCCCCAGTTTACACATTTCTATTCCCTATTTTCTATTTGGTTAGCTGTAAAGCTGGACTTTCCACATGTGACACCCACAATGACATTACTTAGACGCGCAGAAGGAGATTGCCATGGTTTGAGATGAAATAGGTGTACATGTGGAAGCTGGACTGAATTGAAATCCCAAAGAGTCTGATTTAACCTTTTGCAAAGGAAAATGTACTGGGAAATATTCGGTAAAGAACCCGTAGACGACGGTATGTTGGAGTCCGATTTGACAAAAGCAGAATCGCTATACACTTGGAGACCGAAGAATGTTGTTCAAAGCCGATATTTAAGCCAGTCTATTGAATTCCAAGCAATTTGGGAAATGTAGAAAAAGATTCAGTTGTCGTCATCTGGACTCTTTTTTTCTAAAACTAAAACTCTTGTTTTCTAAAACAGAGTCCAGATGACGACAACTGAATCTTTTTCTATGGAACACTAATGGAACACTCCTGGACGAATGAGGGATTACACCGACAGTTTGGGAAATGTTTAAACCTTATAACGGAATTTGACAGCAGTCGCGGGCCGCGGCCCCAAGGGTCGTGTATGAGATTCACACGGGAAGTTAGGGGAAAAGCAGTGCAAGTGTTGAAGCTACAGCAGGGCTGGCTGAAGTTTAGGGCTACCTGGTTGGCAGGCATGTCATGTTGCCCATGAGGGTGCTGTTTACTTATTTTAGGGTTGGTCACGCCCCTGACAAGCCCCTTTATATGCTACGTTTTCGTCAAAGTGGGCTACTTCACAAAGGGGCTACTCAAATTCCTTTTGGGCTATTTTCCATAAGGGTTTACTTTTGGTCTGAATGGGCTACCCAAAGTTGCTTAACCTGACCGCCAGCTCAGTCTTAAACTATAGGCATGTACCAGCCAATAAGATTTATTATAGACAGTGGGTTGAAAAGGCAGTTCTGTTTTTGTAATAGGCACGGCAAGGCAAGTTTATTTGTAGAGCACAATTCGTACACAAGGCAATTCAAAGTGCTTCACACAACAGGAAAAAATGCATTAAAATCACAAAGACATGGCAGAAATCACAAAATAATAGTTCAAGACATAAAAGAGAAGAGTGCAAAGAAAAGCATTTCAGTCATATGCACAGCCAAACAAAACAGTTTTTAGTTAGATTTGAACATTGCCAGAGGCCTGTTCATCCTCAGGAAGACTGTTCCAGATTTTAGCTGCATAAAACTGAAACGCAGATTCCCATGTTTAGTCCTGACTCTGGGCACCAGCAGGAGGCCGGTCCCTGAGGTCCTCAGAGTCCGAGATGGTTCATATGGCACTAACATGTCCGAGATGTACTTTGGTGCTAGGCCATGGAGAGACTTGTATACAAGCAGAGCAGCTTTGAAGTCTATTCTCTGACCCACAGGGGGCAGTGCAGAGACCTGAGCACAGGACTAATGTGATCGTGCTTCCTGTAACAGTATCATTGGGGTTAGAGGCAAGAGGAATATAATGTTTATCATTTTCATCCATATTTTGTGCCTTACCCAACTTTCAATTTCATTGTTTTTAAGCCAGGCAATGGCTCAAGTCAGTTATTTAATATTGTTGCTTTCACATCATTATCAGCGTTCTCCATGAATGCATTGAGACCTATGTTCGTGCTTAGTGATTTTTAAAAAATTTAGTTGAATTCTCATTGGTTGTATTTGCTCACAAATTGCCCATTTCACATAGTGAGTATTCAACACCAGGTGGCGCCATAATGAAAGAGGTTTAGACTGAAAATCTGTTAAAATATATTTGTTTCACCTTTCTTATGCATTTAACTATACAGATGTAAGATGCTGTTTTGTTTCTACTAGTGTGGTAGTGTTGGGGAGGGACTTCCTGTCTTTGTCTGCTCTTACAGAATTAATACAATTGAAATGTGGCACACACTCTCACCATGTCCTGAAATGCACAAGCGTCAGGCGTCTTTATGGTGGGTCACATGACATCAGAGGAGAGAGAAAAATGACAACTGAAAACCTTTACAAACTTGAGTCTTGGGCTGCAGCTATCAAGTATTTTGGTAATTTATTTTCTTTGATTGATTAAATCAAATTTATTTTATAATCTTGCAACCGTTTAAAAAACAGAGAAATTACATCTTTTTCGTTTCTTTTTACAATGTTTTAAAATAAAACACATTAAACATTGAACAGAACAAGATGGCAAACTATAAAATAAAAATATGAATACAAACAAATCATGGTACATTTGAATTAAAACAAAAGTTCCATTTGTCCAAAGTCTATCAAATGTACTGATTTCCAAACTAAGTATTTTTTGTTCTCATGTATCTGATGTCAGTCCAGTCCTTTATCGTTGGTGATGTTTGTGTCATCCATTTCTTTGTGATGGCCTTTTTTCCTGCCATGCCAGCATTGGAGTTTGTATCACTCCAATGTTTTTGAGCAACAGGACACTCCTAAAACACGTGATAGTGGTTGGCCTCCTGGATATCACACTTTCCTCCAACAGGTAGCATTTCCTTCTCAATAATGAGCACTTTGACAGGGGTGTTGTATTTGCTCACAAATTGCCCATTTTCACATAATAATGAGCTTCACACCAGATGGCACCATAATGAAAACAGTTTGAATGAAAATATGTTAAAATATATTTTTTCTCCTTCGTTATGCTTTCACTATACAGATGCAAGCTGCTGTATTGTTTTCTACTAGGGTGGTATGCACTGAGGGTGAGGGTTACTGCTTGTTTCTAGGGGACAGAGTTGGGGGAGGGACTTCCTGTCTTTTGTCTGCTCTTACGGAATGAATCAAATCAAGTCTGTGGTTCTAAGGCTTTTGCTGAAGCTGCTCTTTTCTACTCTCTTCCCGTAAATGCTTGATTGTCTTTCTGACATAGAACCAAAAGAGCTGTGACTTTTAAACACTTTAACACATGGCTAACCCCAACAGGAAGTAGCAATAGCAACGGCACATGGGCTAGCAAGCATCATGGTAATTATAGTCAACCGATGTTTCTAAATCGTTTCCAAATAATGTTTTTTTTGAGAGCACTGGTGTTGTACAGTCTTGCTTTGTAGATGTTGTAATGTAGGTTTTGTGTGTAGTGTGTGTAGAATGGACTGGAGGAGTTGTGCTGGACTCTGACTGAGGACCGCATGTCTCTGAACCACTGTCTCTCTCGGCTGTGTACAACTCATACTTACCTGGCAGGGGAGATACCATGATCATGAAGGTGGTTCACCCAGGGCGAGGCTCGGCCATTGCACTCCGGTTGTGCTGACCCTGCGAATTTCCCAAATGTGGGAATCTCGACTGCATAATTTATGGTAGTGGGGACTGCGTTCGCGCTCTCCCCTGATCAGCTGGTTAAATCACTTTAATAACAGTTGCTGCTGGTGACAATATAATTGGTGAAGTTTTATAAGTGATTACATTGGTCACTCACTCCAGAAATGACTCAGAACAGTTCTTTGACGCTGTCGCAAATGTGCAGGGTGAAAGACTGAGTCCATAGTCATGCAGCAGCAGAAGAGGAACATGGACTTGTGATATAATTCGGATATTAAATGTTGGTCTCACAGACATGTTGATATTGCTGCACAAACAATATGAGCTCACCATTTTATAAATTAATTATTTTAGTGTCAAAATTATTCGTATGGTGAATCAATGATTCATGGCAAAATGAGTTTGATGCCCTGTTCTAAGACTTTGAGTCAGTTATTAATTACCAAAAACTTCGCCATCCATTTGCCGCAAATATAGAGAAAGCTATAATAGTGTTTTTTAATCAGCTATCAAAGGAGAGCGGAATGCAGTGGGAGCGCGGGGGGGGCCAGTTGAACGCTTTGTATGGCGCTTTTATGGCACGCTGCGAGCAGAGTTACAGTAGTCTAATCTAGATGTTACAACGATGGACAATTTTCAGCATGCTTTTAGCCCAGATTTGTCTTATTTTGACTATATTACGCAGATGGAAATAGGCTGTTTTACAGCTTGATTATGTGTGCTTTGAATGAGAGCTCTTGGTCAATAAGACTCCAAGGTTTCTTCCAGTGGAGCTGGAGGCCACACTGACGTTGTCCAGTGTGACTATCTGCTCAGATAAAGCGTCTCGTAGATGATTAGGGCCTAGTAGGATGACCTCGGTTTTTTCAGGGTTAAGAAGCAGATAATAAGTGTCATCCAGGTTTTTATTTCCTTCACACAAGCACAAGTCTGTCTGCTTGATCGGTCTGATCGGGTTTCATTGATAAATACAGCTGTGTGTCATCGGCAGAGCAGTGGAAGTTAATGCTATGCTTTCTGTTCATGTGACCTAACGGCAGCATATAAAGAGTAAACAGAATTGGACCGAGAACTGACCCCTGTGGCACACCGTAGGTTACTTTAGAACAGGGGGAGGAGCTCTGGTTTACATGAACAAACTGGTACTATCCGATAGGTAGATTTAAACCAGCTGAGGGCGGGGCCTCTGACACCTACATCAGATTCTAACCTCTGCAGTAGAATGTTGTAGAAGTACCACATCCAAACAGGCTTTTACACATTAATAGAGTTAATGGATATTTATATATATATATATACATTTATACAAAGATGTCGGCGTAATCCCTCAGGAGTGTTCCATAGTAGAAAAAGATTCAGATTTGGACTCTGTTTTCGAAAAAGGATACGTTCTAAAACAGAGTCCAGATGACTACAACTGAATCTTTTTCTACATTTATACAAAGGGTTAGGGTTAGGGTTAGGAGGGTTAGGGTTAGGGTTAGCATCTAGTGCATTTCATACAAATGATTTAAGTGCTGCACAATACACATACAGAAGTACAATGGAAAAATAAAACTAAATGTCTATTTAACTCTGCGAGTCCAATTTTAAAATTAACTAGTCAAATCAATTAAGAGGGTTAGGGTTAGGGTTAGGAAGTGAGTTATGGCCCGTCCCCTTCCCTTGGCAGGGACCGGTGTTGCACTGGCCTCGGCGCGATCTGGACACTCCTGAGCTGGGTATTTCTCTGTCGGTGGCCCTCGGGCCAACACTGCGGGTCTGCGCCGCTCACCGGAGCCCCGGCGAGGGCGAGCTACGACCGAAGTCCCTCCTCCGTCCATATCTGGGACGCGTTATCGGTGTTGGGTAAGTACTCAGTTGGTTTATAGTGTGTTTCACTTTATTTCTGAAGTTTTATGTCGTGTTTGTGCGACTTGGCGTGAGTCCTCCTCACGAGGGCCGGTTAGCTTCCGGCTGGTTTATGCTAGCGCCTGAGGGCTAAGTTTAACCTCCAGGCTGTTCTGTAGTTCAAATAAGTGGTTTTAAATCATAGGGGGGGCAAATTAAGGAAAATAACAAACTAGAAAATAAAGAGAGCGTGTCGTGGCGGCTACGTTTCGGACAAATAGTCCTTCTTCAGGCCTAGAACACGCTGCTAACACGGCGGCTATCTGGCGGTCCGAGTGGTTCTCTCAAGTGGTCTATGAGAAGTGGAGAGGCTGGGCTGACTGGCCCTTTTATAACCTTCCCCAAGGGTTAGGGGTAGGGTTAGGGTTAGGGATAGGGTCAGGGATTTCCCCTATTTTTCCGTTCATTTAAACGTGCGATCAGAAATGACAGATTGAGCGACCTTTCGGGCGTCTACTAGACGCCTACAGGAACGGCCACTGAGCGTCTTTCGGATTTGAAATAGACACGGAATGGGAAGGAGATTTTTGAAAGACAGGGGGCACTGTGGGCTATTTGGATGGTTGACAGGTTACATTTTCACAATCTGGATGTTAAGATAAAGCTGGTGGAAGCACGTTTACTTCACTACACCTAAGCCAGTTTCTTGTACCTCCACTAGCTCCAAGTGGTGTCTTTTGACTTCCGCGTTAGTGTCTTTTTGCCACCTTCCATATTATGCTCCGGAACATGGGTCTAGGTGGTCATTTGGAAGTTCAGCGCTAATTAATAATAATAAAATAATACATTTATTTAAAAGCGCCTTTCAGACACCAAGGACACTGTACAGAGAATAAAACAAGAGAATAAAACAACAGAACAACAGAATAAAACCCCTGCGCGATTAACACCCCGTAGAGGCCCGCTGCCGCTCCTGCATATCCCCGGTCCAGATGCCCCCCGTTCCCGCACGCTCAACTTGCCGTGGTCCCCGGTGCTCCAGGCCTGTTCGAGGGCAGCGTGTGCAATTGCAAGCTAATTCTTATCCGAGCATATGCTTGAGCTCACCGGCCAGGTCATGTGCGGTCTTATTCCTATTATGTCTGCTTAAATAAACCTTTTTATTCTCGCTTAAACAAAACAGCTGAACATGAATTGAACAGTTCTCTGTCGACTGTTACTTTTTATTCTCATCCAGGTATATGTTTTAACTCACCGGCCGGGTAATGTGCCCGTGCCACCCAGTGGCAAAAGACTGCTTCTGAGACTGAAGTCATTCTCATCCAAGTGTATGGGTTAGCTCATCGTGTATTGTATTGACTCAATAAATGTACATCATGTAAATGGTCTCTGTTACTCTGTACTCTGTCTTTAAATCCTTGAAAGAGTTGTAGTAAACAGCTTGTCGCCATCTACAGGACATAACTTATTCAAAGTTTTTCCAGTCAGGGTCCAGAGCCCCCCACACACTGAAACTGCACTAGTTAAAGTCACACATGATTTGTTATTAGCTGCTGAGATGGACTGTCTCAATCCTGTTCTATGGACCTCAGTGCAGCGTTCGACCATCGACCACAACATTCTACTGCAGAGGTTAGAACTGATGTAGGTGTCAGAGGCCCCCTCAGCTGGTTTAAATCCTACCTATCGGAAGGTACCAGTTTGTTCAACCAGAGCTCCTCCCCCTGTTCTAAAGTAACCTACGGTGTGCAAGGGTTCGTTTCGGTCCAATTCTGTTCTCTTTATATGCTGCCGTTAGGTCACATGATCAGAAAGCTAGCATTAACTTCCACTGCTCTGAGATTACACACAGCTGTTTATCAATGAAACCGATCAGACCGATCAAGCAGACAGACTTGGTGCTTGTGTGAAGGAATAAAAACCTGGATGACACTTCATTATCTGCTTCAACCCTGAAATACCGAGGTCATCGAGGCCAATTCTACAGACGCATTCTGGCAGCACCAGCTGGACAACTCAGTGTGGCTCTCCACTGAAGAACCTGGAGTCTTATTGACCAAGAGCCTCTCATTAAGCACAACAAAGAACCTGTAAAACAGCCTATTTATTTAAGAAAATTAAAAACGCTAAAAGCGATGCTGAAAAACTTGTCATTTGAAGATTTAGACTACGTAACTCTGCGGGGCATAAGCTTTTCCACATTTGAACTCGCCCCTGCTTTAAACTTTGAGGGAAATACAGGTCGGAATCCTTTTGACTGTCTCCTTTTAAAAAAAAAAAAAAAAGAGTTTTGAGGAAAACCCCATTGCCAGCGTGGTGTCCAAAATTCTCGGAGGAGTTCCGAGCAGGTTGTGGCTTACGGCCAACCAGTTGAAATGGCCCGACCCGTCTGACTCGGAAAAACCCTGGTTAGTCTGGAGGGAGACTGCCTGGGAATACAGGTGCTTTATGCCTTTTCCACATTTTGAACCTGGAAAAAAAAGTGTTTCCGCAAAGACGGATGAATAATATCAAAGCTAAAAGCAGGATATGCAACATTAGAAGACAAAAAAACCCCCACAAGACAAATGTGTGTCAAACATTCACCTTACATTTAGCAGGATTTCTTGAGGTTCAAAATTCAAGTGTACAAGAAAAAGGTCTGCTCCTGCTGGGAAGCCCAGTCCCGTTCCCCATCTCAACCAGGGGAACGGAGCGTCCGATGAGGCAGACGTAGATATAAAGCAATTCCAGCCCAGGTCCCTTGCTTACGCCATACCACCCTGACCGCCGATCTCGTTGATCTCGGAAGCTAAGCAGGTCGGGCCGTTAGTATTGATGGGAACCGCCTGGATACCAGGGGTAAGCTTTTTATCTGATTTTGGAACCCTTCACTCACCCCGAAAAAACAGAGATCAAGTGTGTATGCACATTTATAAACGAAAGCGGAAAAAGAAAGCACAGTTAACGTGACTTGAAGATCACATTTGACCCCAATGACAATTAGAATATGAACGAAGAGGGAGCTGTCCT